>MU226946.1:1448816-1500230 GCA_018584345.1 Thuja plicata
AGTTAAAGATACAAGTTGTTGTTGTAAAGATGACACAGTTTGAGCCAAACTAATAATTGTAGAATCATTAGAGGAAACAGGTGGCATAGCAATATTAGGAACACTAGGAAAAGTGTAAGAAGCAGCAGGAATAGAATACACAATCGGTGGAACATTAGGAACCACAGTTGGAAGAGGATTAGTATAAGTAAAAGGCACACTATGATATGAAAGTTGTGAGGTAGGTAAAGATACCGGTGGAGCACTCACAAGAATAGGTGCGCTTGGGAGAGAAGTTGTTATCAAAGGAGGAGTGTAAGTAGGAATACTAGGTAGAGGAACATAAGAAGGTCCTACACTAGTGACAATAGGTGTGAATCCTAACTCTTGAGCCTCTTGAGCTAAAGGTTTAACATTCAAATTCACAAGATGATTAATACTACACAAGAAATTAATACCTTGATCATTATCACAGAGAAATTTCTTAAGAGCCTCTATAGCTTGGATAGAATCTTGATTATGGCTTTCTTGGATAAGCCAATTTCCCATTTTATCAAGTTTGGTTGAAAGGTTTTGCACTTGTTCAGGAGGAACTCTTAAAGCATCTCTTCATCATGAGATGAGTGAGAAGAGTTATGCTCCGTAGAAGGATTGGATTCATGAGTTATCCAATTATCATCCGGGATCCTAAGGAAAGGAGAGGAAGACTCAGGATCAAAGGAACCCATAAGTCTATGAATTCTTCTAACCAGGATATTATAAGTAGGACTAGATGTGGTAAAGCTCATACACCAATACAATGCAAATGAACTAACATAAAATTTTGTTCAATGGAATTTAAATGCAATTTGAAAGAAAATGCAAGATCTAGCATAAACAATGTAAATCTAACACCAAAAAGAAAGAGTTTTCTATCGCGGGTTCACCAAAATGTAATATGTAAAATATGGGTGGTTGAGGAAATATGTAAGGTGTTGAAAGAGGATAAGGTAATTTGATTTTTAATTGTTGTTTGATTTGATTAAGTGTGTTGAATCCCTTAACCCTAATTTATACTTACTTGAATTTAATTGATTATATATTGCAATTGTGATTAGGGAGAAGATAAGATGTTCCTCTTTTATTCCCAAATGCACAAATGGGAGATCCAAGTTGATTAACCCAAAAGAAGGGCTAATACACAAGTGAATCAACTATTTGGAAAGGAGAATAACAAGAAGGGTATCTTAAATTATATTAATTATATGTATAGATATAATATATGATATTAATTGAAGAAATAGGAGAAATGCACTAACCTTGAAATATTGTAGATCAAAGAATGCTATTTTCTGAGGTCTGTAGAGTGTTTCTAGATAAATTGACAGTTGATCTCAAATCGGAATGTAGAGACGAATAAAACCCAGAAATATTTTTCCGTTCTGATGTCATCTTATGAAAAAGGTTGACCTTGACCCACAAATGTCAACCCTGACCCAATAATGTCGACCCTGACCTACACAGGTCTGACAGAGAATCTGTTCACGCTATCCAAAAGAAAGTTGAAAAGGGTATCTAGATATGGTCTCAAATCTACTGTTCTAAACCTATACCTGCAAGAAAAAGAGGATTTTTTTTTATGGGGGAGAGGTTTTCCCTTGTTAAACCCTAGTTTTGGAATTAACCTCAAATATATGTAATTGAAAATTGCAGAAATAGACAAAGTAAATGCTTAAATTCACCTTGCTTGTAAAAGTCTTTTGTGGCGGATTCGAATCCTTGAATCCACAAGTATGCTTCAAAATGTGGAATGTAGAAAGGTAGGATGTCTTCAATCTCTTTCTTGTAGATCTCCAACACCAAGTCTTGAATGGGTTCTTGAATTTGGAATAGGCTTGGAAGAAGGTGGATGAAGAGATCACCAAAAGGGCACTATGTAGCTTGAATCCTTTAATGGCCTCCAATGGATCTCCTTCATAAAAATGGATGCTTGAATGGATGGATGAATCCTTGATTCAAATATTTCTTGATTATTTGCTTGAATCTTCACTTGATGATGTTTTTCAATTGCTCAAGGATGCATAGGCTTTCATAGAGGACTTAGCTTCTCAATATTGCTTAGAGAAAATGAGAGAGAAAGGCTTCCTTTTATATGAAATTAGGGCGCAATCTTCTAAGGAGGCTGACATAGGAGAATTAAATTTCCATTGAAGCCTTTACCCCTAGGAGAGGACCTATATTAAATATAATTTAGGAATCAACACTTCGAAACCCAAAACAGCCGACCTGGAAGTGGGAAAATACTTTTTGCAAAGACTAACATCCAAAACTATGAGACCCCAGGATTTGAACCCTAGGTCAAGGTTGAGGTCAACCTTGACCTAGGTCATGGTTGAGGTTGGCCCTGACCTAGGTCAAGGTCAAGGTCAACATAGACCTAAAAGGTTGACCCTGACCCTGAAGCCCAAAATCACCAGTCTGCGGTCCAAAATGCAAAAATCAGGCTAAACAGGAGTGGAAAGAAGGACAAAATAGGGGGGAAGCCATGTCAAGATTAGGAACCCATTCAAGGCACTTTTAATGACCCCAAACCACTCACTTAGAAGGATAAACAAGTCTAAAATGGAAGTGCTTCCATTTTCTGACTATACACTTAGAAATCAAAATAATCAGTTTTAGAATCAACAAATAAATTATCACTTGTATCAAGATAAAAATTGAGGATATCAAAGGAATCCTCCATCTCATCAAGAGAATCATCAAGGACACAATCAGGGATATCATGAAAATAATCCCAGCTACCAAAACAACAATCAAGGTTAACAAGAGAACATTTTTGGGTACCATAATATCAATCAAGGACACCAAAGAAGGTCACGGAACACAAATCTGAACAATAGTGGCATACCCTCACCATTAGATAGTCCACCAGCTTCCAAAAACCAACCTATAGATAAATTCTTCCTAGCAAAAGCAAAATTTTCTGGATGGTGTCGATTACAAGAAACAAATCAACATTCTGAGTTAAAATGTCAAGAATTTCAGAGGGCTGGCAAAATTTTCAAAGGAGAAGTATGAAATACTGTACCTAAAAAATCCTCCACATACGAGGTATAATTTGGTTCCTTCATCAAGGTATGACCAGGTGCTAGTCTTTGATGATTTTACATTTCCTCCTCTTGATACACAAGATTACATGTCCGTGCAGAATAATCAGAAATTCCCACCGACATCAGCTAATGGTTCTGTTGAGGTGCCCATGTATCAAGTTCCACTAGGGAATCAACCTCCACATACACCCCAAATGAACCATTACAAATGGATGGTTTTGTCTTCCCTCTATTGTATAAGAGTGTCCTAGTGGAGGGAATTTGAGCTGCTGGAATTGGTTCCTGATGATTTTGTTGGCATTCATGTTATGTCACTGATGTCAACATATGTTTCTATGGCGGAAGAACAGACTGGTTATTACTACTACTTTATGACTGACAGAGGTGTATGGGTACTATATGGTTGATTCATAATGAGTGAAGATAGTGATGTGTGGTGATCTTATTACTAAGGTCGCACGGCTTAATAGTGTGTATTAGATGAGATATATATGTATTAGTGAAGACTTGATACTGGACAGTGACCATGATGTTTTATAGAGTTAGTCTCTATGTTTTAAGTATAACTTATGATATATGTGGATTCAGGTTATGTGAGCTTAAGGGATTATAGAAGACATGTTAAGGAATGTTTGTTATGGGTCACAAATTGTATGATTATTGGTGATGTCAACTGTGGCACGTATTCTGGAGGAGACCTATTTGGGGCTGACTTTGGATATGCAGTGTGTATTATGATTGCAAGAGTGGATTACGGATCTTGGATTATATTTAATGAATTTTAATTGATGTTTACTTGTTATAGGTATCATTTGTATCTTAGCAAGGGGTTAAATAATTATTTTTATATTCAGAAAGCTTAATTGGATGACCTAACCAATTATTGTAATAGGGTACCTATGATATTTTATTTTGAAAAGATGTGAGTGTGTATGAATAGAAAGTGATTGATAGAGATAGAGAGGGGTGGAAGCTATGAGCTTGATTGTCTACTGGATGTAGAGCATAGTTTTTGATTGTGTTACTTCATTGGAACTGACCAAGCAAAGACAGTTGCTATCAGACAATTCACTGGATTGTATATTTCCTATATACACTTGTGTTTTAGACTGTAAGTCCTTGAGGGTGGCTTTAACCTTCTTTAGGCAGTGTGCCTGAGCAGTGATCCCACTATTACTCTTGACTCCTAACAATGTATGTCCTTTAACATGGACTGTGTACTGTAATGCATCAATAAGCTCCTAATAGGGCTAAATGTTTTAACAGGGATACTATACTCTCAGTACATTATTTGTGGGTGCTAATTCCCATCGAGGTTTTACCTTTAACAGGGTTTCCTCGACAACAAAGGATTGTGTTATTGTGTTATCATTTAGATGAAATTTTTGTTTATAAAGTTTAATGTTTAATAATTTATTTCACAACTGATTCATCCCCCCTCTTAGTTGTGTTGTGAACTATTATTCCTAACAATTGGTATCAGAGCTACTGGTCCTTAGAGAGAAAGTTTAATAGCTTGAGGTGATTCTAAAGATGGTTTACTATAGGAAGGATAGTCCAAAGTTTGATCCTAAAAACTTTGGCAGTTGGAAGAACAAGATGAGAACACATTTGCTATGCTTGGGAATTAACTACTGGTTAATAATAAAGAGAAATGTATAGATGAAGGCAGAGGATGAACTAGACAAGACTACTAATGATGAAAATAAGGTATTCTCACACAACATGGTTGCAAGAGAAGCATTAATTAGTGCACTTTCTGAAGGTGAATTCGTAAAGGTTAAAGATTTAGATTCTTCAAATGACATTTAGACAAGATTGGAAGCACTATATGAAGGAGACAATTTTACTAAGCAGGCGAGGTTGTAGAACTAGAAGACAAAGATGGAAACATTGAAAATGAGAGATGATGAGAATATTAGAGCATATGCATATAAAATTACTGAAGTTGTTATTGGCATCAAAAACTCTAGAGGAACTTACAATGAGGAAGAAGTGATTGCGAAGATTCTTAGATCCTTGACCCCTGTGTACAAAACCAAAGTAAAAACTATAGAAGAGATCATACCTTTGACAGTGAACTTCAATAGAGAGATGTTGATTGGAAAAAAAACTACCTTTGAGGTAGAAGAGATGGGAGATTCATTACCTAAAGTTGATTCAGCATTCAAGGTGATTGAGCATAAAAATAAAAATACTTTTTCAGGAATTGTGAGCACCAGTAGTAGTGACTTGAGAGAAGAGCTCGGTGAATATGCTGATGAATGGGAACATATACATGAAGAATAAATAAAGTTAGATGAAATTGTGGCCTTGATCGCTAGAAGAGAAAATAGATGTAAGGGTAAGTTTGAAGGAAAGCTACCTCTGAAATGTTTTTCATGCAATAAGATAGGTCATTTTTCATCTAGATGTCCTACAAGGGTTCCAAAGAATAAATCAAAGTTTTATAAACCTAAGTATTCAAAGGATAAGGAATGTTATTATACTAGTGAACGTGTATCTGATGATGATGCTATTGATTATGGTGAGATTAAATTTATTTCTATCAAGGATGATAAACCTATACATGAAGAAAGAGATTCAGTATCTTGTGTGGAAAAGAAATCCAAATGGGTCATAGACAGTGGTTGTTCACACCATATGACTGGAAATAAAAATAAGTTTGTTAAGCTGAAAAAGTATGATAGTGGTATTGTAAGATTTGGTGATAATACTCTTAATCTTATCATTGGAGTTGGATCTATATCTTTGGATGGAAAGACAAATATTGACAATGTATTACTTGTTGATGGACTTAAGCATAATTTTTTGAGTGTTGGACAGCTAGTGGACAAGGGTTATCAATTGAAATTCATTGATGGGAAATGTTCTATCAGAAGTAAGTCAGGAGACTTGATCACATTTGGTACTAAATCCAGAGGTAGTGTATTTGAATTAAATACATCTGAGGCTTCTTGTTTTTTTGTGAAGGTTGATGACAGTTGGTTATGGCATAGAATATTTTATCGTATTAACTTTGATAATATTGTGAAGGGAAGTATGACTAATGCAGTTAGAGATCTACCAAAGATTGTGAAACCATATAACACCATGTGTAGAGAACATGTCATGGGGAAGTAGAATAGAAGTAGTTTTAAAAGAAAATCTTACTTAGAAAAAGGGAAGTTGGATCTAGTACATAAAAATATGTGTGGTCCTACAAGAACAATATCTTACTACAGTGAAAGGTGCTTTATAATTTTTGTTGATGAATTTTCTAGAATGATGTAGATTACATATTTAGGAGAGAAATCAGAAGCGTATGAAAAATTAAAAATATTCAAATAAAAAGTTGAGAATGAATCAGGTTTAAAGATAAAATGTTTGAGATCAGATAGAGGTGGTGAGTTTACTTCAAATTTGTTTAATACCTACTACAAAGACAATGTAATATACAGATAGACATACACTCCTAGGACACCAAAACAGAATGGGATAATAGAGCGAAGAAACAGAAAAATATTAGATGCTGCCAGAAATATATTGTTGGAAGGAAATATATCACATGTTAATTGGAGAGAAGTTGTTGGAACTGTTGTGTATACTTTGAATAGAATTCAAATTAGAGAAGATACAAGTAAGACTCCTTATGAATTATGGTTTAATCATAATCCTACTATGAAATATTTTAGAATATTTGGTAGTAAATGCTATATCAAAAGAGATGATGAGATAGGGAAGTTTGATGCTAGAAGTGATGAAGGAATCTTCCTTGGTTATTCCACTAAAAGAAAAGCGTATAAATGTTTCAATCTAAGATTGAGGATGATGATTGAAAGTGCTAATGTGAGGATTGATAAAAAGTTCCAGATTCAAGAGATAATCTATGACTATAATTAGAATATAGAGATCAAGGAAGTTCTTGAAGATCAAGAAGAACCTTTTGAGATTGACTATGAGATCAAGGTATGTCAAGATGATTCAAATGATCCTACTAAAATTCCTAAGACTCTGAGGTATGTTAAGAAAAATCATCCTAAAGATTAAATTATTTGAGATGCTAATAAAGGAATGATGACAAGATCTAAATTAAGAGATGAAATTTGTTTAATTTCTCAAGTTGAACCTAAATCTACTGATTAGGCATGCAAAGATGAATCTTGGACTAAATCTATGCAAGAAGAATTAGAATAGATAAAGAAAAACAACACTTGGTAATTCATTCCAAGATCTAAAAACAAGAATGTTATAGGAACTAAATGGGTTTTCAGAAAAAAAATGGATGAGGAAGGAACAGTGGTAAGAAATAAAGAAAGACTGGTGTGTAAAGGCTGCTCGCAAAAAGAAGGCATAGACTTTGAAGAAACATTTTCTCTTGTTGCTAGGTTGGAAGTAGTGAGATTATTTCTTGCTTATGTTGCACATAAAGATTTTAAGGTATATCAGATGGATGTGAAATCTGCATTTTTGAATGGAGATCTAGAGGAAGAGGTATACATTGAGCAACTTGATGGATTTTCTTTGAAAAAATATGAAGACATATTTTTTAAGTTGAAGAAAGCTTTGTATGGACTTAAACAAGCACCTAGAGCATGGTATGCAAGACTGGACAGGTATCTACTTCATCTTGGTTTCATAAAAGGTAATGCAGACAACAATTTGTATTTAAGAACTAGTGAAGATGGAATTCTAATCATAGAAGTTTTTGTTGATGATACCATTTTTGGAAGAAATGATGTGATGAGTAAAAGATTCTCTAAAGAGATGGAAAATGAATTTAAAATGTCAATGATTGGTGAGATGAAATTTTTCCTTGGATTGCAAATTAATTAGAATAAGAGGGGTATTTTCATTTCTCAGACTAAGTATCTTAAGGAAATGTTGAAGAAATTTGGAATGGAAGATTGTAAACCTGTTGGGACACCCATGGTGGCTGCTTAAAAACATACTACTAATGATGAAACTTAGAGTGTTTTTCAGACAAAGTATAGATCAATGATTAGAGGTCTACAATATCTAACTCACACCAGACCAGATATTGCTAATGGAGTTAAAATTGTGGCAAGATATCAAGCAGATCCTAAAGAGACACACCTTGATGCTGTGAAAAGAATTTTTAGATACTTGAAAGGAACCATAGAGAATGGGTTATGGTATGAAAAATCAGATGATTTTATCTTACATGCATATATTAATGTTGATTGGGCAGGTAGTGTGGATGAAAAAAAGAGTACAAGTGGTGGAGCATTTATCCTTGTAAAAAGGATGGTTTCATTCTTAAGTAAGAAGTGGGATTGTATAGCTCAATCTACTGTTGAATCTGAGTATGTTGTTGTTGCTATAAATTGTACACAGATTGTTTGGATGAAATAAATGATGAAGGACATTGGAATAATTTTTGAAGAGCTGGTGGTTATCCATTGTGATAACACTAGCATAGTGAATATGTCGAATAATCTAGTAATGTACTCATAGAATAAACATATATCAATTAAGTATAATTTCTTGAGGGATAAGATAGCAGAGAAGGAGATCAGATTGGATTATCTCAGCATAAAGAAATAGATAGCATATATATTTATAAAAACCTTGCCAAAGGATTCCTTTGAGTATCTCAGTGGTATGCTTTGGATGAGAGCCCCTCCTTGTGAGTACTAAATTGATGAAGGAGTGCATCAGTCCAGTAGTTTTCAGAGCTATATCATTTTCTGGACTTGATGTATGGATCTACTCCTCAGGGGGAGTGACCATGATAACATTACAAAACATATTTGGGTGATTTTGCACCTGGTTTTTGTAGACATGAAGATTTGAAAAAGCTACACCTTACAAAAGAAATAAGAAGAATTATGACACCCTTTGCCATTGTTTTCAAAGGGGGAGAGATTCTATGAGAAAATCCCTATTGTTTAGGGAGAGTTGTGTTGAGGATATTGAGAAGATTGTATTAAGAGAGTACTTTTGGGTTGATGGATTTTCCCATATGTTTCCATCCATGCCAAAGGGGGATATTTTTGGAATTGGTTCCTAATGATGTTGTTGGCATTCATTTTTTGTCAATAATGTCAACATATGTTTCTATGGAGGAAGAATAGATTGGTTATTACTATACCTTTATGACTGACAGATGTGTATGGGTACTGTATGGTTGATTCAGAATGAGCGAAGATAGTGATGTGTGGTGATCTTATTCCTAAGGTCACACAACTTAATAGTGTGTATTAGATGAGTTACAGATGTTTTAGTGAAGACTTGATACTGGACAGTGACAGTGATGTTTTACAGAGTTAGTCTATGTGTTTTGAGTATAACTTATGAGCGATGTGGATTCAAGTTATGTGAGATTAAGGGATTGCAGAAGACATGTTAAGAAATGTTTGTTATGGGTCTCAATTTGTATGATTTTTGGCGATGTCATTTGTGGCATATATTCTAGAGGAGATCTATTTGTTGCCGAATTAAGAGATGTAGCATTTATTATGATTGCAAGCATGGATTACAGATCTTGGATTTTTTTTGATGAATTGTAATTGATATTTTCTTGTTATAGGTACCATGTGTATCTTAGAAAAGGGTTAAATAATTATTTGTATATTGGGAAAGCTTAATTGGATGACCTAACCAATTATTTTAATAGGGTATATATGATCTTTTCTTTAGAAAATATGTGAGTGTGTATGAACAGAAAGTGATTGATAGAGACATAGAGGTGTGGAAGCTATGAGCTTGATTGTTTGTTGGATGTAGAGTAGAGTTTTTGATTATGTTACTTCATTGGAACTGACCAAGAAAAGACAGTTGCTATCAAACAGTTCACTGGATTGTATATTTCCTATATACACTTGTATTTCAGACTGTAGGTCCTTGGGGGTGGCTTTAACCTTCTTTAGGCAGTGTGCCTGGGCAATGAGCCCAATGTTACTCTTGACTCCTAATAGGGTTTTTCCTTTAAAAGGGAATGTGTACTGTAATGCATCAATAAGCTCCTAACATGGCTAAATATTTTAATAAGGATACTATACTCTCAGTACATTATTTGTGGGTGCTAATTCCCACCGTGGTTTTGAAGGATCTAAGAAACACTGATCCAATTGCCCCCAAGAACAACTGCATGAAAAATACCTGTTATAGGAAAGAAGCAAAAGAAGGAAAAAGATGAAGAACTCAGAAGCTAAGAGAAACTCAAAAGAGTAGAGAAAAAATTGTATTCTAAATTAATGAACAATAATTACAGAGTTCAACCTTAAAAGGTGAACGAAACCCTAAAAGGAAAAAAGCTAGGTTGCACATTAATAATTAATAAAAGAATTAATTATTAATGCACCTAAGAGAAAGCTTAAGCACTAAAGAGTAATGAAAAATTAACTAATTAAATTAACATGATTTAATCAATAATTCTAAAGGGAAATTACTCTAACACCCCCCTTAAGCAAAGCTCAGGAGGTAAGCTAACCTAGCACAACTATGAAAGAAGGAAATGGGTCTTGACAATAAGGCCTGATCAGGTACCCAAGTACAAATAAATCTCTGTAAAGAAGAGAAAACCCAGTGGGAAAAACTCCTCTCCAAAAAGAGATGAAGCCTAATGAAGGACTGAAGAATCCTCCAAACTAGAGAATGTCCCAGAAAATAGGAACAGAGAAGTAACATGTAGAACACCTCCGAAACATGAAGCTGCAAACACTATTGAAAAATAACTGTTGGAGCCTCCACTATAATAGAACATGACCAGGTAGAGAAGACTGTAAACAAAGCCTGAAGATCTCATCAATTGAACCAAGGAAGCATTAGAACCAACATGAGATACCCCCCATAATGCTGAGCAGGGAGAGGTATGACATGTACACTGAAATAGACTGCCAAGAAATGTTGCATGATGAAGACCATACAAACACATATAAAGGATGGTGTCATGGAAGGATTGCTCACTTGACACACATAATGAGGCTAATGTCATGGAAGGGACACTCACTTGACAAAGGTAGATGGAAAACAAAGAAAAAATCAAACCCCCATGGCACTTTATAATATAGTGCAAGTACAATAGAATCTCAAGCATGCATCAGATGGCACTTTATCAGTGCATTTACAAACAAGAAAAGATACAAAAATAGATGTATACAATTTTCAAAAAAGGAAACGATCCCAGGACCTAAAACATCCAAGATATCTACTAGAATGCCATAAAACAAAAACATAAATACATAGATACATGGAGCAGAATCTGGGTGTGAGACCCATAGAAGAAGATAGAGAATGGAAGCAGCTTTCCAACACCATGTGGAAGTCAAAAAAAGGAGTCCAGAGGAACGAGATATAGTGACCAAAGTGCACAATGGAACCATGACTTTGACTGAAAAAAACCTTGCAAGACAACAAAATTAGATAACCAAATTGTAAAACTCAGACCAGCTTTTCGTCAATATCTTGTTTGGTCAAAAATGCCTTTGTTTGCTCAAGTTATAAGTGAAAAACCACCAGTAGGTCAAAAATCAAATGATCCGGAAGAACCTCAGCCAAAGTGGTGGAGCCCAGCTAAACAAGCGAAAAACCTCCAAAAAAGGACTGCCTCTAGATTTCCCACCAAAATGGAAAAAAAAAATATTTTTTTAATGAAAAAAATAATAAAAACAACAATTGTTTTTTTTAAGAAAAAACAATTAAAAAATAGAATTAAAAAAAAAAAAAAACAGGCATGCTTTTTTTAAAAAGAAAAAAAAATATTAAAAAAACTAGGCGGCGGCGAGCTTTGAGCTTAGCTCGTAGAGCTCTGAGCTCAGCTCGACGAGCTCAGAGATCGGCTCACAGAGCTCTAAGCTCGACTCGGTGAGCTCTGAGCTTGATGTGCAGAGCTTAGGGCTCAGTCCACCAAGCTACGGGCATGGGTCCCCAAAAAAAATTAATTAATTTTTTTGAACTTGGACGAAACCGCCTCGATTTGCATGCCCAAAAAATGGGCACGAGTAAATTTTTTTGCCTCAGAATAAAACTTCGGCCAAAATAGTCATGTCTTATATGGGAATATATGTAATTGGGCCTTTTGAGCACGATGGTGAGGTCTGTTTGGGCCCAAAATGCTCCAAAAAATCTTCACCTTCAGATTGAAGACAAAAACCCTAAAAAATTTGAGATTTTCTCCTTCAAAACATGCTTCAAACACTCCAGAATAGGTAGCAGTAGAGGGGCTCTGATACCATGAAGGATCGGAGAAACACTGATCTGATTGTGCCTAAGAAAAACTACATGCAAAATACATTTTATAGGAAAGAAACAAAAGAAGGAAAAAGTTGCAGAACTCAGAAGCTCAGAAAAACTCAAAAGAGTAGAGAAAAAAATGTATTCTAAATTAATGAACAATAATTACAAAGTTCAACCTTAAAAGGTGAACAAAACCCTAAAAGGAAAAAATATAGGTTACACATTAATAATTAATAAAAGAATTAATTATTGATGCACCTAAGAGAAAGCTTAAGCACTAAAGAGTAATGACAACTTAACTAATTAAATCAACATGATTTAATCAATAAGTATAAAGGGAAATTACTCTAACAGGTTTTACCTTTAATAGGGTTTCCTCAACAAAAAAGGATTGTGTTATTGTGTTGGCATTTACTATGTTATCATTTAGATGAAATTTTTGTTTATAAAGTTTAATGTTTAGTAATTTATTTCACATCTGATTCACCCCCACCCCTCAGTTGTGCTGTGGATTGTTTTTCCTAATGCAAGCATATCAAAAAACATATGGGAATGCTGCACTAAAACCTTATCAGAGGAATTATAGAAACCAAGAGTCGTTGACAATATCAACTCCTCTGAATAGTTTCTTGACGCACCCGCATCCCAATGTGAGCAATGTTCCGAGTCCTTTGAGAGACTCTCCTAAGTATCGAAAACCTTCTAATTCACAAGGTAAAAGAAGACAACCTGCTATCACTAATGGTTCACAAAATGAAAGAGGGAAATCAACTGTGCAATCAATTGATCAATAAGGAG
Organism: Thuja plicata; assembly: GCA_018584345.1. Taxonomy (NCBI): domain Eukaryota; kingdom Viridiplantae; phylum Streptophyta; class Pinopsida; order Cupressales; family Cupressaceae; genus Thuja; species Thuja plicata. The sequence continues at coordinate 1,461,863 of MU226946.1, forward strand.
AACAAAGACAAAAGGAAAATTCTTCCATGGAGGAATTCAAGAGGCTGAGCTCTTATGTCCTAGAAGAATTCAAAAGGATCAAGGTTAATTTTTCATTTAATGAAAATTCTAGAGTTTAAATGAACATTGTTGGGAAGTATGATCAATGCCCCTCCAAGGATTGTTTCCCAAGGTGCATCACATCCACCTAGGTGCATCCCAAACAATCCTCAATCCAGTTTTGTACAGAATACCAATGTTGTTGAAGATGTGCAACCAAGTACGCCTGGTGGATCTCAACATTCTCCAAGCTTCATTGGGATGGTGCAAAATTTTTCAAGTAATCAAAAGAAAACAACTGATAATGGAGTCATGCCACAAAGTGACACTGCAGCTAAAGGAAAGGAAAAAATAGAAATACAAATGCTCTAATGGAACAAGCAACAATGCAAAAGGGAAATAATGTTCAACAAAGCACCAAGAATGAAGAAATTAATCCAAGATCACAAAATCTTGTGGTTTTCTATCAAGGAAAAGAGGAACCTGCCCCTTTCCTCATATCAGTCAAAATTTTTGGAAAAATGGTGCATAATTGCTTAATAGATTTTGGTGCATCCAATAATGTGATGCCCCTAGAGATATACCAAAATTGGGATTAATCCCACTGCAAAAGGATAAGAAAGTGACACAGCTAGATAAAATAAAATTTCTAGTGGTAGGAGAGTTGAATAACATTCATATGCAGCTGGCTTTGGATCTGCGAATCTAGAGTTATATTGACATATCCTTTGTGGATATTCTGGAAGGTTACAATATGTTATTAAGCTGAGATTAGGTACAAAAATTGAATGGATACATAACTATTGACTTCTCACACATGTGGTTACCATGGAAAGGATTTGAAAATACAATAAGGATAGAAAGTATGCCAAGACTCTGACTATTGATAACAAAATACAGAGAAGACAATGTGGTTCTGTTCATGGAAACAAGTTTTAGATCATATGTGCCCAAAACTGGAGAAATGTTGATGTTACAAGGTTACAATCAAGGAGGATGTCAAGGAGTGATTCCCAAGTTTACTGAGGCTCTTTTTGATGATAATTTAGAGCCAACATTGAATGAAGGGTTGTTTGAAAATTTTAGGAACTTCGTCCTAAAAAGTTTTAAATAGGAAATTTAGTTGGGTAAAGATTCTTGTAATCAAAATCTGTTGTTACCCAATTGGTGTGGAATTCACAATGCTTTCCACTCAGATATTCCATGCACACTGTGTAAATTCTATATTTCACATGTATCAAAGATGGTCCCCCAAGTGTAAATGGAAAGAAATGTTGAAGAAATTATCAATGTTGAAAATTCACCGCACATGGCAATTCTGGGGCCACAATATAGAGAAGTTGAAGAAAGTAGAGATCAAAATTTTACAGAAAGAGCACGGGAAAAAGATAGAAGAATCAAGATTTGAATCCTCCAATGCAAAAACTTATGATCAAGCATGGACACTATCCTTTGACGGATCCAAGTCAAAGAAGGGAAATGGAGCTAGCATCGAGTTGGTTAGTCCAAATCAAGAAACTTATTTTGGAAGCCCATAGATTGCAGTTCGCATGCATGAATAATGTTTTTGACTATGAATAATTGGTTATTGGATTGCTACTTGCTATCCAAAAGGGCACCAAGATCCTGCATGCACATGGAGATTTAGACATAGTGGTCTGGAAAGTTTGAAAATAATATGCATGCCATGACAAAAGGTTGGGTCGCTACTGCAACAGAGTGTGGGACTTAATTGAAAGCTTTGATGCATCAACATTAAAAGGATATGTAGAGAAAATAATCTAGTTACAAACTCTCTAAACCAATCTACAAATTCATTGGAACCATTGGTCATGGAGTGTGTGAATAAATTCAAAGTTGAGCTAACTTTAGTACCATCAGTCCCCGACAATGTTACAAATTTCCAAGTGTTTGAAGATGATAAGCATATCCTCGATTTTATGACAAGTTTAAGGGTCTTTGAAGCAAAAGTCATCGATGAAGGAGAATCACAACAAGCCCAGTTTGAAATCAATGAAATCATGAATTTAAGGATGAACACCATTCCCAAGGGAATGATAGAGTTGGAATTTTTTTTTATTCTGACAGACTAAGTGTCCTCAAGTACTAGACATCCGATGGAGGTGAATGCAAAAAGGTAAAGGAACAGAAGAAAATGTCAAGAATGTTTTTATTGGGAAAGTTTGTACTCTGGAGGAGAGATAAGGCATCCTAAATTTGATGAAGGAACTTCCAAATGTAATTGCATGGGGATATGAAGATTTGAAGACATGTGACACATCCCTCATCACACATAATTCCACTCAATCTAGGTAGTAAACTATTCTGACAAAGACAGAGGCTGATAAATCTAATGTTGGAACCATTGATGTTGGAAATAATGGGAAGTATGTACTGGGAGGGGAGGGGTGAATCAGTACCTCTAATTTTTTTTATCTCTTTTAACCTTTATCCATTGTGTAATCAATTGTATAACCAACCATTTATTCTATACTATCTTTATGTAAGATATATCAATTCAAAAACTTAACAAACATATAAACATTCATAGACAAATTCATGAAAGTAATGGACACATAACACAAGATATGGTAAGGAAAAAACCCCTGTTAGAAGGTAAAAACTGTTGTGGGGATGGCACTGACAAAAACTTCACTATCTACTGACTGGAAGGGGTCGATTAAGGCTAACAATTTGATCACTTTTGATGATCTACCCTATTAAGAGTATTATGTGGAGACTGGTTAAGGTCTACTCTGTTAAGAACTTTAGCAACACTATTTAGTGTGCACTCGGTTAAGAGATTTACAATAGGATTGTTAAATCCACCTTTCTTGAAAGGATTTCTTCTATTTTATACACTTGTTAGAATGTAGAAAAAAATACTCATTGACCTGAGTGTATGCAATCTACAATTTCTGATTACATATACATTCAAGATTACATGTACAAAGTATCACCTAATGTGATTGATTAATACCTCTGTTGCTCGGTAGCCTTTGTTCTTGGTTCTTGATAACCAAATTCATCTTTTGTTGTTCTGCTTTTTGAAACTCTCAGTCTGATCCATAGATGTGCTCATAGGATACATTCATCCTCTCAAACTTCTTAAATTCATGATTACAACATCTATTTATAACATAGATTGACCTAATTTAATTTCATGTATTACAAACTTAACTCTATGATAAAAGGTTTACAACTTGACCTTGATCTCCTAGTCTGCATGTTTTTAATTAGTTAGACTGATTAAAACAATTACAATAATGTTTCTTGTTCCTCAAGAAATGGATTTAAAAACAAATCAAAACTCTAAATATAGAACTTGAGTGTTTTATCTGACGTGGAAGTCAAATCCACTTTTCTTAGGATATAACTAAATTTTGGTGTCTGATGCCCGGTTATCTCTGAAATCAGTTTGACTATCTTTCGATGTTCCTCTGTTGAACTGTTTTTCAGGTTCCTCTATTTCTACTCTTTTAGTTTATAGTGTAACCTTCTTGTCGGTTTCCTCTGTATCATCTTCGGGTTGCACTTTTGGTTTACACTTCAAAACTTGTGTTGTCGGGTTTCTCCTTACTTAGCACTTTTGGTCTGAATTGAAACTTGACTTTTGGTGTACTGTAACCGACGGTTCAAAAAATATTTCTCTTTGTATACTAATGTCAAAACTTATGTCATCAATCTCCCCCTTTGACATTAGTATAAAAAACTGATATGTGCAAAATACTAAAGTGTTTAGTATGTACACCATGTATATAACTTAGTCATTTCATGACTCCCCCTATGCATATGCTGTTATAGTATAGTATATGTGTATGTACACTTGTCCTTATACTCTATGTGTTGTATTTTCCTTTTCCCCTTTTTTACTATATGCTTTGTTTATATAATTTTCCTTTTCCCCCTTTTTTTATAGTAAGGGCAAAGTTGTATACCTATAGCTTATCAAAAATATGAAAGTGGGAGGTCTTTGTTTCTTCCGTCATCTTCTCCCATTTCTCCTTAAGATACTCAAGATCCATATGCTCTAATGTTATTCTAGCATGCATGTCATAGATGTTGTCTTCTATAGACATCTCAGGAGTGGCAATTAGTTGTCTTGCTGAATGTATGTGTTGTTGCAGAAGTGTGAGGTTCGATAAAAGTTAAGCTTGCAGTTTGGTGACCTCTTCTCAAAACTGTGATTCTACTTCCCAAAGTTATTCTCTTAACCTTTTGATCTCAATTATCTTCTCATAACGCAATTTGATTGCATTTCCATCTGTGGTTAGACTTTGAGCACTTGCATTTAGATCAAAATCGATCTTTTCAATCTTATCGTTGTTATCCTTTGTGAATTTTTCTAAAGTGCATAGATTTTGAATTAAGGAAACAACTTCAGTAATGATTGGATCTAATTCATTTGTTAATTTTGAAAGCTTTACCTTATTTTCTTCCACTTCTTGGCTGATCTTTTCTGTCAGTTTGTATTGGAACTTCTATTCTGCTCGTTCCTTAATCACCTTTTCTACATCTACATTTTGAGTAGTGATTGCTTCAGTGAGAATGGAAATTTGATCTAGAATGGGCATTTTTATTAACATCAATGTGAGGAACTATCTGATTTAAGATATCCCTTTTGGTCTCCAATACTAGGGAGTCTCGGTGCTACTTTTTAAGCTTTTCTTGCAAAGCTTTCCTTTGACAGATTTCTCCATATTCTTGGAGTGATTCAAAATCTAAAGTAGTTGTATCAAACTTTGGTATTTCTATGATCTCATCAAGTGTGACCTCCAACTTGTTCTTCTTTTTCTTCTTCTCCTTCTTTTGTGATCCACGTGTATGTAAAACCATAGCTAGTTTCTTTGCTTGGTCTGATGTGCTACTTGATGGCTTCTGTGGTGTTGTACCTTTTTCTTGTTGCTCAGTGTTTTCCTATCAATTGTCTGAGGACGTCTCCTTATGAACCTTTGGTGTATCTACAACATCGCCTTTGGTGTCCTTAGGCATGGTATCAATGGTCTTATCTTGCTCATCTTTCTCTATTTTCACTTCATCTAGATCTTTCATTTGTGCATCTTGTTCGGTGTGATCTCCATCTTTTTGTTCTCCACTGATGACTACTTGTTCATCAATTGCATCCTTCTTTTCTCCTTCTCTTGCATCCTCAAGTATTCTTATATCAGGCTTGGGGGTCTTCTCCTTCTGTGAAATTATATTGATTTATTGAATCAATAATGGCATCTGGCCTGGTATGTGTACTTGTGCGGAATCTATTGTAGTGTCTTATTTGTCAGTTTGGTCCTTGAAAATAGTGACATCTTCATCTTTCTAAATCTCATCTGCAGGATCTACTCCAGTAACATCAATAATTGTATTTTTGACCATGTTTCATCTACAACATACATATCCTTATTGCATGTTGTGTTCAATTCTTCTTTGTCCAATTCTACTATTGTGACATCTTCATCAGTTATAATAATGTGTTTGGGGCTTTGTTTAGCCCGGTCATCTTTGTTCTGTTGATTTTTTATAAGAGCTATTTGTGGCTTAGGACTTGTATCCTTTTTAAGAATATCGAGTATCTTTCTCCATTCAACCTCACTCTTCCTGTCTATTTCCAGTAGATGTCCTTGTAGAACTTGGTAGGCTTTCAAATTTGGTGAGAACCTTTTGGAGTGATTCTTCATCATCTCTTTAATTTCCTCCATTTTTTATTTAGGAGGCATGAAAGATACTAGGGATCTTTCCCTAATCTCTTTCTCAGAGTGTAAAGCAAATGTCCATCTTGCTGATAATCTATCTTGAAGTTCTTTTGGCATTTTATCTGCTAATTGTATTGGAACATATTTGAATATACACATCATTTTGATAATTGCCTCTTCTATTTTTTTTTGATCCTCAGGGTCCAATGTTATCAATTTCTTAATATTTCTATCATTTATTGTTCCTAATTTGATAATTGAAGCACATACTTCATCAATAGTTTCAGGAATCTTACTCTTTTCTTTTTGGAGAAATTCATCATGTTCGGTGTCCTTAATGTCTTCCCTTGTTCTTAGGAACTTTCTTCTTTTTTTTGGTCCCCTTTTCTATGTTTGAGGTTTCCTCTTATAGGTCCTTACTAGACCTTTCTTTATCGATGAAGGACTTGCATCCTTCCCTGTCTAACTCCTGGTTCTAGTTGCAGTAGTAGTCCTTGGCTTCTTTACTTCTAGAAGTAAAAATGATTAAAGGGGGGTGTTAGAATTTAATCTTTCCTTGGTTGAAATTATGTATTTAAAGGATAACCAAGGTATCCTATATTGTATTTTTCCTCTAGTCCAAGTAGGAGGACATGTCACATTTTTGTAATTCCTTTAATAAGGAATTAGTTATTCCTCCTTAAGAGGAATCTCACATTTGTCACACACACAATATGAATGTGGCATTCATAGGAGAAGGGAGTTACATGAAAACTCCTCCACTCATCTCTACTTAAGAGATGTCTCTCACATACTTGCTCAATAATCTTCTCTCTTTTCTCACTTCTCCTCACATTCTCATCTTGCTCTCAATATTGTATTGAGCTTATTGCTCTCATTCTTTAGGCCTTTTTCCATATTCATATTATTCTCAAGGGGTTTTTCCTTTTTTTCCCCTTTCAAATCCTTGTGTTCTTGTCTTGGTTCTTGGAGCACTTTGGTGATCTTTTGGCTTGATACTTTGAAGCAATCTCTCTCTCTCTCTCTCTTGGTGAACTTGGTAAATTCCTTTCATGCACTCACACTTGGATTCTTTCATTTTCTCTACTAATTTTTTATTATTCCTAACATGGTATCAGTGCAGGTTTAATCCTTGTTTGTTGAGTGTTTGAAAGATATTTTGGTTGTGAAGGAGAAAGCATTTTTGTTATCTAGCTTTTTTTGTAGGTTTTACTTCATTATTTTTTGCAAATTTAACATCTTACTTCATTATTTCTTTTAAATCTAACTTTTTTCTGGATGGCTTGCCGCCAGATTTAAGTTTTTTAATCTCCTTTTCAAGTTTTTTAAAGATCTATCTTACCCTCTGTCAGGCAACCGCAAGAGATTTTTAATTTGCATATTCTATATTTCATCATTCTAACTTTAAGCTCTAAATCAATATTTTAATCTGTATATCTAACATTTTTATTGTAGATCTATCATTATATCTTACTCAAATCAATTTCTTAATCTCTATTTTTAATATATCTCTGTATATTTATCAGAGTTCATCTTATTTCTAACTTCTTTCTACTGCAGGTTTATACTAAATCTATAGACTCATATTGTGTCCTCTCCATCTTTATTTTATCTCTGTATTATCTCATAAAATCTTTGTTTACCTCTGATATTTTTTTTGTTACATATATATTTTTTTACTGTTATGTAATTTTATTTAACACTATTCTACGCAGCTTTCTTTTGTTCTTATTTCTCCCTCCCTTCTCGCAGCTTTATCTCATTCCTTACCTCATTGCACAGCTTAAACTATACCTTGCAATGTCCTTTACATCTCTTTTCCTAGTGCAAACTTTTATACTATTCATTGCGCAGTCTATATATTTCATTTGATTGCACAGCATTCTGAGTACTTTTCTTTCCCTAGCGCAGCAAAAGACTTTACTCAGCTTTGTTTAGCTTCACCTCAGCTTTCTCTTCGCAGCACTATTCTTTGCATTTGATTCAAATTTTGTCCTCCTAGCACAGCTTTGCCTCTTACATTGCACAGTATTAGATAACTATACCTTGTGCTTCTTATTTGGTAGTTTACCATTTCTCTGCGTAGCTTTGTAGTCTTTTTCACAGCAGTCTTATTCTTCTCCTACGCGGCTTTACTTGTCTCCTCCAGCGATGTTTTTTTCTCCATTAAATACTATCCATAGTCTTTCCATGCAAATTTTTCTTGTTTGTTGGTCTCTGTGAGTTTGGTCTTCTGGTTTGTTTCTCTGCAGTTATATTTTTTTACATCATTTGTTGCTTAGGTTACAAAGGATTCAAAGTTAAAAGGCAGCTATTAAAAGTAACTATTTACATTGTTTTTGCACAGGTTACAGAAGTTCAAAGGTAGCTATTAAAAATTTAACTATTAATATCTTTTAGTTATTCTTTTCTGACTTTTGTAGCATTCAGTTTCATTCATTTTGCATATTCATCTTCTCTAATCTTTATCTAATTTTAGTTGTAATTTGAAATTCACTTTGACTCATTTATTAGTTTTTTTTTAAATCTGGTCAAATCCTTATTTTAATAAAAAAAGTTTTATTGCTCAAACATTTTTCCTACTCAATATTAATTCTTATCGTTTCATTCTTAATTTCTTTGGATCAATTCTAACTTATTTCAATTGTTATTTCATTATTGAGTGGTAATTAAAATTTGTTTCACCATTTAAATTAAGCTTTAGTTTTTTTAAATATCATTATTTAACCTTTCAATTGTAAGTTTCATTAAAGTTAAATTTATATTTCTTGATCTTGTTCTATATCTATCCATTGTAATTCACTTTGTTTAAATTAATTTGATCATTTTATCATGTCTACTCTAATTCCAGAAATTAAACTAAATAGTTCAAATTATCATCAATGGAAAACTCATATTTCATTTCTATCCCGATTTAAACACTTGCTTGAATTTTCTACAGATGCATCTATTGAACCAGTTGCCTCTGCTTCTCAAGCAAAAAAATATGCATGGAAAATGAAAAATGAAGAAGCTCTTGGTTTGATTGGTCTCTCAATAGTTCTTGACCTTTATGTCTTAATTGGACATTGTACCAAAGCCCATGAAGCATGGGATATTCTACAGCAGACGTATGACAGCTCATCTGAATCTCGTAAGATTCAACTCCAAGACAACTTCAAAGGCTTAAGGTATAATTATTTTAAAAATACAGATGAATTCTTACTCAAGTTTGATGCAATTAAAACTCAACTAAGTGGTGTTAATGTTATTTTAAGTAATATTAGATTAATTACTATTATTCTTAAGAAATGCCTTCCTAAAGAGTTTCAGCAATTTATCACTAACATTCACTCTCGGCTTGCAATTCCTACTTTAGCTCTTCATTTAACTTATGCTATCTTTCAAAATTTGTTACGTCAAGAGGAAGCTAAATTATTATAATTTGGTACTATTAAATCTTTTGAACATGCTTTTGTTTCTAAAACTCAAATTCAAAGTAATAAATCTCATACTTCTAATAATAATCATCATTATAATAATTATTCCAATAACAATAATAACTATGATAATAATGGTTATTCAAATAACTATAATCAAAATAACAGGTCTAATTCTAGGCCATCAAACAATAATAATTACAATAATTACAATAATCAATAAAATAGAAAACCACATTGTACTTATTGTGGTAAAGATGGTAACCTAACTAATGTTTGTTTTAAAAATCAATATGATAAGAATCACATCAATAATAATAATCAAAATAACTTCAAATCTCAAGGTAATCAATCTCGTCATGCTTTTATTGCTTGTTATAAAGATTCTCATGCTTTAGAATGGATTATTGATAGTGGCACTTCTCATCATGTTACATCTCATAGAGAAGTATTTGATTCTTTGCAACATGATACTACTAATATTCCTATTCAATTAGCTAATGATAATAGTTGCAAAGTTGATGGTTTTGGTGATGTTAATATTCCAAATGGAAAGTTACACAATGTTCTTTATGTTCCTGAATTGAAGTCTAATCTTCTTTCAGTTGCTCAATTATGTCAAGATTACAAAGTTGAATTTCATAAGGATATGTGCTATATTATTGATCCTAACACTAATCATATTGTTTCTAATGCTAAGATGGATCATGATAACTTGTTTAAATTTTATGAGTTTGCCTCTTCAAAGTACTCTTTGAAAGTTAATATTGATTTCAATGTATGGCATGAAAGACTTGGTCATTTTAATTCTGATTATATTACTTTGATGCAAAAATCTAACATGGTTGAAGGATTACCCCATATTGTTCCATCTAAACTTACATGCAAAGGGTGCATGACTGGAAAAATGAAAAGGGAGCCCTTTCCTCATGGTACTTCATGTAGGGCATCTCATAAGTTACATCTTATTCATAGTGATCTTTTGGTTCCAATGGAGAACATATGCATACAAGGTTAAAAGTATGCTCTAACCTTTATGCATGATTTTACTAGAAGAATTTGGATTTATTTTTTGCATACTAAAGATCAAGTACTTGACACATTTTCTGAATTTCATATGTTTGTGGAAAGGCAATCTGGTTCTAAACTTAAAATACTTAGAACAGATAATGGTAGAGAATATGTTAATAATTATTTTCTTTCTTACTTGAGATCTTTTGGTATAAAACATCAGCTTACCGTTCCTTATACACCACAACAAAATGGTGTGGCGGAAAGGAAGCATAAAACTATTGTGGAAATGGCTAGATGCATGTTACATGATAAATATATACATTACAATTTTTGGGCTGAAGCAATGGCTTGTTCCACTTATATTTTTAATATAACTCCTACTAAAGCTTTGCAAAATATAACTCCCGAGGAAGCATGGTCCGGTAGGAAACCAAAATTACAACACTTCAATTTTTTTAGATCTATTGCTTATGTTCACACACCCAAACAAAAAAGGCATAAATTAGATTCTAAATTTTCTTCATTTACTTTTGTTGGGTATGATGAATCTACTAAATTTTGTAGAGTTTATGATCCTATTACTAACAAGGTTCATATTGCCAGAGATGTTGTTATTGCAGAAAATGAAGTTCATGATTGTTCCAAGATCAAAGATGATGAATTTAAAGGGGGTATTATTTATCTCTTGGAGGACCAACCTCTTATTCTAAACCGTACTCCTAATGCACCTATTTCTATTCCTACTAATATTAAAAAGGATGATGATGATGATGGTAAGAATATTTCTACTCCTCTTAGTGATAAGTTTGCTCATGATGGTGATAATGTTGTTCATGATGATAATGATAAATTTACTCCTCATAGTGATGATGAAAATGATGAATTTACTCCTCATAGTGATATTTCCATTACTTCTAAGAGAAATCCTAAATGGTTTAAATATTTAATGAAGGTGATGATTATATTACTAGAATGAGTGGACTTAAACCTAGGAGACTTAATTATTTCAATCATGCTTTGATGTCTTCTCTTATGCATTCTAAAGATCCTCAAAAAGTTTCTCAAGCTAAAAATCAACCTCATTGGCAAAATGCTATGCAAGATGAATATGATAGTTTAATTTCTAATAATACTTGGGATTTAGTTACTTTACCTCATGACAAAAATCTTGTTTTGTGTAAATGGTTATATAAAACTAAGTTGAATGAAAATAATTAAATTAGTAAGTTTAAAGCTAGACTAGTAGCAAGAGGTTTCTCTCAAGTTGAAGGAATAGATTATAATGAGACCTTTGCTCCTGTTGCAAAAATGCCTACTATTAAATTTGTTCTTGTTTTAACTGCAAAAATGAATTGGCCTATTCACCAAATGGATGTTAAAAGTGCTTTTTTAAATGGTGATTTGCATGAAGAAATCTATATGTCTCAGCCTCCTAGTTTTATTAAAGAAGGTAATGAACAACTTGTATGTAAACTAAAGAAATCTATCTATGGTTTAAAACAATCTCCTAAAGAATGGTATTCTAAAATCAATTCTTTCTTTATTTCTCAAGGCTTTTCTAAAAGTAAAAATGATCCTAACTTGTATATCAAACATAGTGAAAATGACATTATCATTATCATTCTTTATGTTGATGATTTGATTCGTACTTCAAGTTCTAACCATTTAATTTATGATATTAAGTCTCAACTTAACCAAAATTTCAAATGACTGATTTAGGACTTCTACATTAATTCTTAGGAATGCAAATTTGGCAAACCCCTAAGGGTATTTTTATTTCACAAAGTAAATATGTTAAAGATATTCTTGATATATTTCATATGAATTATGCTAATCATGTTTCAATTCCATGTGAATTAGGAACTAAGTTAACGATAGATATGAAATCTCCATTTATAGATGCTACTCCTAATAGACAACTTGTTGGAATTTTAAATTATCTAACTCTCACTAGACCTGATATATCTTTTAGTGTTGGTTTAGTTTCAAGATTTATGTCCAAACCTCAACAAACTCACTTCAAAATTTCTAAAAGAATATTAAGATATATTAAAGGTACTCTTGATGTAGGATTATTTTATGATGCAAATTATGATTTTACATTAAAAGGCTTTACTGATTCAGATTTAGGTGGAGACCCCAATGATGGGAAATCTACTTTTGGCTATTTTTTTTACTTGGTTCAGGTGCTATATCTTGGAAAAGTAAAAAAGATCAATTTGTTTCACTATGTTCTACTGAAGCTGGATACAAAAGTTGTACCAATGCCTCCAAAGAATCCTTATGTCTTAGAAGAATTCTTGAAGATTTGGGTCTACCTCCACAAGAACCTACACCTTTATATTGTGGCAATCAAAGTGCAATAACCTTGGAAAAGAATCTGGTCTACCCTGCAAAGTCAAAACACATTTCTCTCTACCATCACTTCATTAGAGAGTAAATTGAAGAAAATAAATTGTCCCTCATCTATTGCAAGGGTGAAGATCAAGTTGTAGATATTTTGACAAAGCCTCTTTCTAGAGAGAAATTTGAATTTCATTGTAACAATTTGGATTTGATACCCCTTGATGTAAATCCCCCAAGTAAAGATTAAAGGGGGGTGTTAGAATTTAATCTTTCTTTGGTTGAAAATATATATTTAAAGGATAAACCAAGGTATCCTATATTGTATTTTTCCTCTAGTCCAAGTAGGAGGACATGTCACATTTTTTTAATTCCTTTAATAAGGAAATTAGATATTCCTTCTTAAGAGGAATCTCACATTTGTCACACACACAATATGAATGGGGAATTCATAGGAGAAGGGAGTTACATGCAAACTCCTCCACTCATCTCTACTTAAGAGATGCCTCTCACACACTTGCTCAATAATCTTATCTCTTTTCTCACTTATCCTCACATTCTCATCTTGCTCTCAATATTGTATTGAGATTATTTCTCTCATTCTTTAGGCCTTGTTCCATATTCATATTATTTACAAGGGGTTTTTTCTTGTTTTTTCTCCTTTCAAATCCTTGTGTACTTGTCTTGGTTCTTGGAGTACTTTGGTGATCTTTTGGCTTGATATTTTGAAGTAATTCCTCTCTCTCTCTCTCTCTCTCTCTCTCTCTCTCTTGGTGAACTTGGTAAATTCCTTTCATGTACTCACACTTGGATTCTTTCCTTTTCTCTACTAATTTTTTATTATTCCTAACAGTATCTAACTCTGTGGACTCTAAGTCACTCTCCTTCTCAGCTTCACTGATGGGTGACTGACCCTTGGTTCCTTCTATCTTTTTAGTTTCTTCTTCTGTTACCAACATCCATTTCTTCAAATTCTTAAACATCTTGTCTTTCTTCCTATCAATCTTCTTCACAACTAAGCCATTTTTAATCCTTTCTTTGGCTTCTTCATAAGTACCAAACCTAGGTTGTGATTTGTCTAATGGCTCATTTATCAATGCCTCAATAGCATTTGATGCTTGATCTATGTTCACCTCATAATCAAAAGGAGATATTCATGTTGTTCTCGGCATATTTGGCTTGATGTATGTGTAGTCAGTGTCTACCATAAAACATATGCCAGTCTTGAACTTTTCTATTAACTGTTATGGAATCCTTACTCTCTTCTGCATTCAATCTTTGAATCAAGAAAAGTATTCATAATGACTGACTCAAAATTGTCTCCTAGTGATTTTATGAACTCACTAATTTGTATGGTCATTGGTCTTGTAGTGTCCCATTGCACATTACCTATAGATTGGAAATATTCTAGGAAATAGAAGAATATGCACATGATAAGTGAACCAAACTTACATGAATTTGACTTTGCATTTCTTATTGTATTTATTTTTCCTTCTAACTGCTTGAGTATAATTTTTTATAGATCTAACTGAATTCCCTTCTTAACAATCTTGTATGTTTTATCCACTGCTCTAGATGTAAAGTTGTTCATCCTACTAGCTTGAAAGAACTTGTATCCTAAGACACATGCTCCAAATTTTAGTTCATCATCGATGATGGTGGATACCTTAAGTCCTCTTCCATCACATTTAGCTCTTGTGTTCTTCTCAATGTCAGCTTTAGGCGAGTGCTTCAGTGCTTTTACCTTATCAGTTATTGGATAATCGGTGACAGCATGTATAACACCCCTGGTTATCAGTTTAGGCTCATCCAGCCATAGTTTTCAGTCATGTATCCTTCTTAGTACTAACCAAATCCATTCATTCTTGAACTCCTTCGGGAACCATAGGGAATTTGTGAGACCTTTTACCTCAATGTGTTTGTGCTCTTCCTTGATAGTTCCATCATCATTGCAAAGCTTCTTGAAATATTTCTCAACTTCCAGGTCTCTGATTTCTGTGATCTTGCAATGTATATATGCTCGCATGTCTTCGACAAGAAAAACCCTAGCTGGTATTCTGGAGAATACACTAGCATTGTCGGGTTGTGAAGCAACCTTTGGGCATATCTTATAATGAGGTTCCTCATAGGTTTAATTCTTGATTAGGTTGACCTTTTTCTTCTTAACATTCTTGAGCTTAGCAGTTCTTGATGTAGTTCTCATAGTTTCTGAAATTAGGGCTTTTTCCCGTAAAAAAAATAGAGTTCTCGGTTATCTCTGTTACTTACTTCAACCTTTGTAGTTGTAAGGGATCTGTTTGGAGTAATGTGAACCAGGTTGGAATTGCTCTACAATCTTGTCACTTTGTGCTCTGGTTTTTCTCTGTCTCTTCACTCTGGTCACTTGGTCAGAAATGAAACCCTTCTGTCATCTATTTATAGACTTTGCCCTAAGTTGAGTCATTAATGCTCAACCACTCCTCAATGTGTGAAGACGGAGTCATCAGGTGGTACATAATAACATTCTCAATGATAACATGATGCTTTGGGGCATCTGTTAACTTGTTACATCCACCGATAGATTTTGGTGTGTGGCGAAGATGACTTTGTCAACTCACATGATTACTGACGGATCTCGGTTTACACTATCGACTTAGCCTTTATGTGTTAACAGACGATTATTGGTAAGTATGACTACTTAGCTTTGTATGTACACCAATGTATTTCGGTATGTATTGACCAATGAAATTGAATTCACATAATTATAACAAGTAATACCATTGTGCATCTTTAATCATGCTAATATGGCATTTCAACTATGTATAATGGAACTGATGCAAAATATAACTTGGTATAATACAGCTCCATACTTACTTGTTCTACTTAGGTGGGGGTGGTGATGTCACCAAATCCATTGGATAAGGTGTCACCATTTGCATTGCTCGATCTAGCTTTGTCAGTGTTTGTTGCTTTCCTCCATGTTTTGTTTCTCATCTTCTTGATTTCTTCAATGGTGTTTCCATTGGCAAAGCTGTTGGTCTCTGTCATTTGGTCTCTGCAGTATTTCTTCAGATGACCAACTTTATGACAGTGTAGACATTCCATTCTGGGGTTAATCTAGCCTCTAGACTTTCTTGTCCATTGTCTCATACAGTTTGCAGCTATGTTCCCAAATCTTCCACATGTTGTATAGTTTGTCCATGTATTGTAATCCCATACATATTGGTTACCGACTTTTTTTGGTTGATAGGCAGTTTCTTGATTTTTAGGCTTCCATGCTTGCCTTTTCTTTTTCCAACATTCAATAGATGTGTGCCCATGCATTTTGCAAGTAGGACAATATTTGTCCATGTAGGTTTCCTTATTTGGTTGTTTCACCTTAGATTTACATTCATATGCTTTATGTACTTTCTTGTTACATTTATAACAAATTCCTATGAATGAAGATGTGGATTTAGGAATACCTTTCATTTTTCTCTTGCGGACATTTGATGTGTGACCCTGCCTTCCACAGTGATTGCATGTCAACTTTCTTTGTCTTGGATTTGCATAAAAATTCTTTGGATCAGCTTGGTTTGGTGATTCTTCATTTTTGGTATACCCTAGTCTGGTATTGTTGTTGACTCTTCTTTGTCCAACAAGAAAATAATCCATCCTCTTGTTGCTTTCTTCAGCTCTCTTGATTATTTCATTATGTTGTTGCTGAATTTTGAGTTCATGTTTTAGCTTTTCATTTTTTTCTCTTAGCTCATCCATAGCTTCTATTCTTTCAATGAGTTCTGCATTCATTTTGTTTGCCTCTTGACTCATAAGAATAATCTGATTTGTAATCTCATGATGGTGTTTTGTACGTATTTGTATTTCTGACTCTTTCTCTTTTAGCTTTTCATTAATCTTCCTTCTATCATTAATAACTAGTGTTCTCTCTTGCTCATCTTGTCTAGCATTTTTCTTGACATCAATATTCTTACCATCTATGTCTCTTGACCAATTTGTAGAGATTTCATTTGTCTAGCCAGATGTTGATTAATTTCATTCAGACTTGTGATGCTTTCTTCTGATGTGTCTGTTGCTTTTCTTATAGTAGATCTTGAAGACTCAAATAGATATGGTATCTCTTCTTCATGGTATTCTATTTCATTACAATGAGATTCATAATATTTCTTTCATCTAGGAGTTGTCTCATCTTTATTCTAGCTTCTTTATACTGTTCATAGAAGATCTGAATTTCTAGGTTCTGATTCTCAATACTCTTGTCAAGTTTGTACTTCTTCATTGTATGATCTTTTTTCTCAAGTCTTTAAACTTTCCAAATAAGAGCTCTAGCTCTGATACCAATTTTTGGAAATAATGGGAAGTATATACTAAGAGGGAAGGGGTGAATTAGTACCTCTAAAACTTTTATCTCTTTTAACCTTTATCCATTGTGTAATCAATTATATAACCAACCATCTATTCTATAATATTTTTGTGTAATATATATATCAATTCATAAACTTAACAAACATTTAAACATTCATAGAAATATTCATGAAATTAATTGACACATAACACAAGATATGGTAACACAGAAAACCCTTGTTAGAAGGTAAAAACTGTGGTGGGGATGGCACCCACAAAAACTTCACTATCTACAGACTGTAAGGGGTCAGTTAAGGCTTACAATTTGATCACTTCTGATGATCTACACTGTTAGGAGTATTATCTGGAGACTGGTTGAGGTATACTCTATTAAGAGATTTAGCAACACTATTTAGTGTGCACTCAGTTAAGAGATTTACAATACGATTGTTAAATCCACCTTTCTTGAAAGGATTTCTTCTATTTTCTACACTTTTTAGAATGTAGACAAAAATAATCATTGACCTGAGTGTATGCAATATACAATTTCTAATTACAGATCCATTCAAGATTACATGTACAAAGTATCACCTAATGTGATTGATTAATACCTCTTTTTCTCGGTAGCCTTTGTCCTTGGTTCTTGATAACCAAATTCATCTTTTGTTGTTTTTCTTCTTGAAAATCTTAGTTTGATCCATAGATGTGCTCGTAGGATACATTCCTCCTCTTGTCCTTATTAAATGAATGATTGCAACATCTATTTATAACATAGATTGACCTAATTTAGTTTCACGTATTACAAACTTAACTCTATGATCAAAGCTTTACAAATTGACCTTGATCTCCTAGTCTATATGTTTTTCATTAGTTAGACTGATTAAAACAATTACAATAATGTTTCTTGTTCCTCAAGAAATGGATTTAAAAACAAATCAAAACTCTAAATATAGAACTTGAGTGTTTATCTGATGTGGAAGTCAGATCCTCTTTTCTTGGGATATAACTAACTTTAGGTGTCTGATGCTTGGTTTGCTCTGAAATTAGTTTGACTATCTTTCGATGTTCCTATGTTGAACTGTCTGTCATGTTCCTCTGCTCTATTGGGTTCCTATGCTTCTTCTCTTTTAGTTTATAGTGTAACCTTCTTGTCAGTTTCCTCTATATCATCTTTGGGTTGCACTTTCAGTTTACACTTCAAAACTTTTGTCGTTGGGTGTCTCCTTACTTAGCACTTTTGGTCTGAATTGAAACCTGAATTTTGGTGTAGTGTAACTGATGGTTCAAAAAAAATTTATGTTTTCATACTAATGGAAAAAATTAGGTCATCAATTGATTCAACAAAAGGTCAAGAAGTTACTTTCGGCAAGGATAATCTTTCTAGTCAGACACTCAATGTGAGTCGCTAATCTTGTTCCTGTTAGAAAGAAAAATGGAGAAATAAGATTATGTGTGGATTTACAAAATCTTAATAGAGGTTCAGAGAAAGACAATTATCTGGTTCCATCTTTAGACTAAGTGATACAAGTTGTAAATGGGTCTTAGATGATGTCATTTTTATATGGTTATTCTGGTTATAACCAGGTGATGGTAGAAGAAGACATATTGAAAACTGCATTTACAAAAAAGTGGGGCACGGTTGATTACAGAAGAATGCCCTTCAGTTTGATCAATGTCGTAGCCACTTTTCATAGGGCCATGGATTACACCTTCAAATATTTGGTTTGGAAGTGAATTATTATTTACATGGATGATCTCATTGTGTTTTCTAGACGTAGAGAAGACCACACAAATGATTTGAGGAGATTTTTTAAGAGATGCAGAAGATATGGAGTTTCATTAAATCCAAAAATGCATGTTCACTATCACTGAAGGAAAAATATTGGGCCATGTGATCTCTGAATGTGTAATATCAATTGATCCTAAATGCATCAAAACTATCTCCAAAATTGGTCTACCAGCTAGTTAGAAAGAGTTGAAATCGTTCTTTGGAAAAATCAACTTTGTAAGGAAGTTCATCACCAGATTTGTTGAGATAGTCAAGTCAGTGAATGATATGTTTAAGAAGGGTGTGAAGATAGATTAGACACCTACATCAAAAAGAGCATCCGGAGAGATCAAGAAAGCTATCGTGGATGCTCCTTTCTTGGTAAACCTGGATTACTCTAAGTCATTTTACATATATTCCTTCACTTTAGAACACACATGTGCAACTATCCTCACTCAAAGATAAGAAGAGAAAGCTGAGAACCCTATTGCATTCATGAGTTCTCCACTAAAGGATGCAGAATTGAGGTACCCAAACATTGAAAAACAATCCTATGCTTTGGTTAAGGTGATAAATAAATTTAGACATTATATTTTGAGAAGAAAAGTGTACGCAATAGTTCCTAATGCTGTAGTAAAAACCTTGTTAATGCAAAATGAGTTAGGAGAAAGAAGAGGAAAATGGATGGCTATAATTCAAGAGTACAATATGGAGATACAGCCTATGAAATTGGTTCATGGACAAGCTCTGACATAGACAATTGCAACAACTGGAGTCAGATTAGTACAAGTGTATGTACTGGAAGAAGTGTCTCTAGATGAATAGTATGATGATATTATCTACTACTTGTTGAATAATAAATCTCCTTCAAACTTGAATCCAGTGCAAAAGAGAGCATTGAGAATGAAAAGTCAACATTTTATGCTTCAGGGAGTTTTCTTGTATAGAAAGAATCATGATGGAACATATTTGAGATGTGTTAATAAGGAAGAGGCGGGACAAATTATTGAGCACTTTCACAGTAAACATGGAGCAAGTCATGGAATCAGTCTAGCTATGTCCCATCAAATTCCAAGTGTGAGATATTACTAGCCCACATTATTCAAGGATGCATATGAACATGTGAAGACATGTCACACATGTCAATTAGTTGTTGTGTGTGAAAGGAATCATGCCATGCCATTGCAGCGTGTGATTGAAGTAAAACCTTTTGCTAAATGGGGGTTAGACTTAATTGGTCCGATCAATCCACCTTCTTCAGGACAACATAGATACATCCTTACTTCTATAGCTTATTGTATGTGGTGGTCAAAAGCTCAATCTCTCAAACAATGAATGACTGATGTGGTCATCAAGTTCCTTGAAGATAATATCATTACTAGGTTTGGATGTCCACATGCCCTGGTGTGCAACAATGGATTCAAATTTACATCTTTTAATTTTTCTATAACACTGAAGTTTTCATCAAATTACTATCCGTAAGGAAATGAATTTTCTGAATTGACAAACAAGAAGTTACTAGACAAGAATCTGAAGGATTGTCACACATGGTTAATATTTTCCCTTTGGGCTGATAGAATCATAATCAAGAGCTCTATAGGGATGTCTCCCTATCAGTTTGTTTATGGAAAAGATCCAGTCTTTCCAATTCAATTGAGAATCCCAATATCACAATGTATGCAAGAATACATGGAAGGAGAAGATAGAGTGCAGAGACGTCTGACTCAATTGTTGCATTTAGAAGAGAAAATAGATCAAGCACTGGAAAAGTTTGCAAAAAAATAGGGAGTAGTCAAAAGGTGGTTTGACCAAATGGCCAAATTTAAAGAGTTTCGTATTTAAGATTTGGCTCTCCACTAGGATAAGGCCAATGAGAAGAGAGGTGATCATGATAATTTTGACAATTTGTGGAAGGGCCATTATCATATTTCTGAAATACTAGGAGATAATGCATTTAAGCTGAAGACTCAAACAGGAGAGGAATTCTTGTTTCCCATCAATGGAAAATTCCTTGAGAATTATTTCCAACCCTAGGTTTCCTTCTAGAAGCCTTGTACATAGTTAGTCTAGGTTTCCTTTCTATTCCTCATTTTTCTTTCCTATTTGTTCTGCTTTCCCTTTCATTTTTTTTTGGTAGGTTAGAGGGGGTTTTGGTTTGGTTCACCTATCATTTCTTTCCTCTTGGTTTTTTCCCTTCCCTCCATGGGATTTTGGCTTTTTTTTAGTTTAGGTTTCTTTTCTTTGTTAGTTTAGGGCTTTTTTCCCATGAGTTTGTTTTCTCAGGCGGTTTTTTGTTTTGTTTTGTTTTCCTTGGTTTTCAATTTTGGTTTTGGTTTTGCCAAGAAGTCTAAGGATTTGGCATTCTCATTTGCGAGAAGGCATTGTGTGTTTTCTAACTTCTTATGGAGGTTCCGCCAAGTTTTTCTTATCTCATTTCCTAGGTAATTATTTATGAATATCCCTAGAAGATGAGGTTGTTTGTCTTATGTTTATCATTAGGTTAGAATGAAAACTTGACTCGGAAGGTTTATCATGTAATGTGTCTCGACAATTGAACTCTAAGATTTATATATCTTTCACACCTAATCAATTTCTCTGAGTCATTTAAGATTATTTGGGAGATTTCATGGCTTGTGAAAATTTTAAAATCTTGCATTAGTGCCACTGTAATTCCCTAACTCATAGTGAGCTTCACTGCTCACGAGCCAAGTTAAAGGAAGAGAAATGCAATATCAAAGAAAAAACAAGAGAAAAGAAAAGAAAATTAAGATAAAGATTGAATAATTGGCTTTGGGAATATACAGACATCTCTACAGGTGTTCAAAAAAATAAATTCTCTAGAAGTAGATAAATCTATGTGGGATTACAACAAAAATCTCATCGGGGCTATGGACGCCTAACTAGCAGTGAGGCAATGTCTAGGATACTTTTGGAGTAAAGAGGAATGAGTAACTTGCAATGACTAATATTAGGGATTCTAAGTGGTCTTGTTGACTAGGAATTAATGCATTTTCACACACTTAGGTAATTGAGGACTGAAGATGTTTTGATCCATTATATGTTAGAACTGTAATTCCCTAACCCATAGTGATCGTCACTGCTCACGAGCCAAGTAAAAGGAAATGAAATGCAATATCAAAGAAAAAACAAGAGAAAAGAAAAGAAAATTAAGATAAAGATTGAATAATTGGCTTTGGGAATATGCAGACATCTCTATAGGTGTTTGAAAGAATAAATTCTCTGGAAGTAGAGAAATCTTTGTGGGATTACAATGAAAACCTCATCGGGGCTATGGATGCCTAACTGGCAGCAAGGCAATGTCCAGGATACTTTTGGAGTCAAGAGGAATGAGTAACTTGCAATGACTAATCTTAGGGATTCTAAGTGGTCTTGTTGGCCAAGAATTAATGCACTTGCACACACTTAGGTAATTGAGGACTGAAGATGTTTTGATCCATTATAAGTTCTTCCTCCCCTTTTGAGTTTGTTTTCTCTCTCTTAGTGATGGGCATAAGATTGGTTTACCAAATATTCTAAGTTCGGATAAATATTTTATCTTTGACATTTCACCCGTTGAGTCACCAGATGTTGTGACCTAATCACACATCGCCCATTTCAAATGGGACCCCTTCTCTTTTTGCTTTCTTGGTCTATTTTGGGTTGTGCGATCTCAGTAGCTCTAGTTTCATCTCCAAATTTCCTCTTGGTCCATGTGAGGGGTGAGGTTTTAATTGTGGTTTAAGGTCTGAGTATACCCAATATTATACTTGAGTATGAAGTGATTCTAAGGTATGATGTTTCTTTGCAGGGCTCATATGTGTTCCTCCACACTAAAGTACACCTTAGGAAGCCAAGCTTTGACGACATTGTTGGACTCTTGAGTGTGAGAAAGGTAAATTTTGTTAAGGAATGGTGAAATAATAATACCTGGGTCACAATTGTAAAAGGAAGACAACAAAAATCATTGAGTATCGGTCCATTTGAAGAAAGTGGATTGTAAAATGTTCAAAAGCATAAAAGTTGCCATCATAAGCTATCAAGCACAGGTTTCATAAATAGAGGATGACTTTATAATTAAATTCAATTTGTATCATGTATTCATTATGTTTATTGGTGATAAATTGTAAGGTATGGACATGATTCAAAAAAATTGGGAAATTTACCTTCGAATGCAGTAAGTGCCTGGATCTTTCGCAAACTCACCCATCAATCCATGCTAAATAATGCTCAAATCTAACTCCACTAAAAATTGAAAACATAGGTTTGTATCTTGGTATGAAATATTGGCTTTGATAAGCACACAATCCACATATAATTTACGGTTTGAAGGAGGTGATTGAAGTATCCAAGCCGCCACCACGGGAGTTTGATGTAGAGGGTTTAGGGTTCTAGTCTTTCTTTCCTCCAAATTTCTTATCCTTATTACTAACCATACAATGGTTACTCCTCCATATGTACTTCTCCAATATGGATCTCCTAGATTCTCTCTATCAAATTTCCTCCTAGGTATAGTTGATTTTTTGAAGACACAAATTACATCTAGGATTAATTAGTCCAACTAGCTCTCCAATTTCCTAGGTTTTCTACTAGATCTTTCCCCTAGAATCCCAAACCCTTGCTTAGGATCTTCCCCATACATATAATAGACTCTTTCCTATGTCCTTGGACCATTCAAATTCCATTAGAACCTTTTCCCACACTTTTGGATACTTCAACAATCCAATTGTTGACAAATGCACTAGGAGACCTAATTGGCCTATTTCCTAGTAAGTCAAATTTCACTGTTTTAGGTCTAAAGCTCCCAATTATTCCAAAAAAACTCATAGAAGACCTTGAAAATATTCAATCTATCCACCAACCCTACTAGAATACAAAATCCTATCTTATCAATGCACCCACAACCCTAGTTATCACAAGGCCCTAGTTTTCAGTCTATCTTTTAGGCCTCTGGACCAGTCGGGATAGAATGCCACCAAATTGGTCTTCAAACTTCCTGTCACCATTTCTCACAATTTTATCCTTCATGGGAACACTTTATGGCTTCTTCACATGCCACTAAGTTCACCATCCAAGATCATGGGTGTTATGTGCAATCTGATCTTTACCCTGTCCAGGCTCACCTGCTCCTAGCAGTCAGCCATAGGGCTTCATTCCAGGTCTAGGAATCCCATTGAAAAAACAAAAAGGAAAAAAAAAAGATTATATACAGACCCTAACCATTCATCCCCCATGGTTTCAACCAATTTCACTAGTGGATGTTTAGGTTAGAGCCATATTTGCCTCTGCAACTCTGCAAATGGAACTTGCAGACCAGTGGCTTAAAATCTACTCCAACTTTACACTATGTTAACTTGAAATAAAAATAATATGTGCATAAGAAAGATAAATAAAAACACTACACCCCCATGGGGTCTGATCACTCAATATAATCCGTACACATCTATACAAAAAGCAAGAAACATTATAGATTACAAGGAAACACAGTCTGACATCTGTATAGAGGGTTCAATAAAGTGTTATCCAATCCAAAACTTGATTAAACTTATGAAAATCATCGATCAATTCTCAAATACCTGAGCATGGGTAGTTACAACCGCTCCAACCTCCATTAGCAACTTCTTGCAAAAAGTTGCAAAAATTGCTCGAGCAACTTTTTAGCTTCTTTTTCTAGTTGACTATTTTAGTCAACTCAATGCATGTTTTTGACTTCCATGACCCTAGTTAGGTTACTTAGGGTCATAGAAGACACTATAAACCCAATTTTAAAAAAATATCAAATTTTACCTTTCTAGGTCAAAATGACCACAATATCACTTAGCAGCACTCTTGGTTCTTACAAACATGGAGAGGATAAACTTTGGATCCAACCTAGTGGATCTTATTACAACCCACACAAAACACCTAACACAACCCTAAAACACATAAACCACACAAAAATGGGAGGTTCTCTGCACCATACTCCCCTGGGACAAATAACTCAAGTCCCTTGAGTTAGGAGGTCTCCAATGGTGACCCCATGCTTCAGAATGTCTGCCTCAGTCATCCAAGTGGTCTCAAATTCAAGTAATCCATGCCACTTGACTAGATACTCTTTGTAAGTACCCTTCCTTGTCTTCTTAATCACCTTGGAATCTAGTATACTGTCTAACTACAGAGGGATTGGGGTAGGCAAATCTTTGACCCAATCATCTTCTCCCAACTCTGAAAGAGTTTGTTGACCAATGTCTAAAGATGGTCCCTTATAGGGATACAAGTCACATATATTAAAAATGGGTGAGATCCCCAAATTAGGAGGCAACTCCACCTCATAGGTATTTTTTCCATACTTGTGCAATATCCTCAATGGTCTTATCTTCTTCATGAGAAACTTAGTTGGGTGAACCTTGGGTAGTCTTTCCTTTCAAAGGTAAGAAAGTACTAGATCCCCCACCTTGAATTGTAGATCCCTCCTTGATTTTTCTTCCTTTTCTTTATACTTCTCCCCTTTTTTTTGTAGAGTCTTGTTGACTTGATCATGAAGCTCCTTCATCTGTTCTGCAAATGACTCCCCTTTGGCACTCCTTTTGTCTAGCAAACTAAGATCCCTTAACTCTAAGATCCCTCTAGGAGTGGTCCCATAGACTATCTCAAAGGGGATTTTACTAGTACTCATATTAATGGATTCATTATAGGAAAAAAATTTCTGGCCTATAATGTGATCCCATGACTTTCCATGTTGCTTAGTCAAGCATCTTTGCAAGTTCCCAAGTGACCTATTCACTACCTCTATTTTCCCATCTGACTGTGGGTGGTAGGTTGAAGAGAAAGACAAGTTTTTACCTAGCATCTTCCAAAGGGTCCTCCAATAGTGGCCCACAAACTTACTATCTCTGTCACTTACTATATTAAGTGGCAATCGATGGATTCTTACAATGTCTCTGAAGAATAAGCATGCAATTTGTGAAGCATCATTGGTTTTCTTACATGGAATGAAGTGTGTTATTTTTCTAAACTGGTCCACCACAACAAACATAGTGTCATGACCCCTTGGTTTCTTAGGCAACCCCAAAACAAAGTCCATACTCAGGCACTCCCAAGGCCTCTAAGGTATGGATAGAGGTTGATACAATCCACTATTACTACTTTGTCCTTTATCCCTTTGACATATCTAACATTGATCCACAAACTTTCTGACATCTGACTATAACCTAGGCCAATATTAATTCCTATTCACTTGCTCAAGTGTCTTATCCACTCCAAAGTGGCCTCCCAAGATTCCGTGGTGTTTCTCCTTCACTATGTTCTCCCTCATTGAGCACTGAGGTATACACATTAGGTGACCTTTGAACAATAGTCCCTCCTACAACATATAATCAGTGAACTCCACTCTAAACCCTTGTTGGAACTTTACACATGCCTCATAGGCATCTTTGAAGTCTCTGTCCTCTTTGTAGAGGTCTTTCAAATCATTCATCCCCACACTTTGCAACTTTATCTCTTGTATGGTTAGTACTCTTCTACTTAGAGCATTAGCAACCTTGTTGTTAACTCCTTTCTTATTTTTGATCACAAATGTGTATGCTTGTAAAGCTTCCACCCATTTAAGGTGCCTTTGATTCAATTTTTCTTTCCGATTCAAGAAACTAAGGGCATGGTAATCTATGTAGAGAATAAATTCCCTTGGTATGAGATAATGTCTCCACTTTTTAAGGGCTTGTACCATAGCATACAACTCCAAATAATAGGTGGAGTACTTTTGTTTGGCCTCATTCAACTTCTCTGATAATAATTCCATATGGTGTCTCTCTTGACTTTACTCCTATGGCTAGCTTGCTAGCATCACACTCCACCACAAATAATTGATTGAAGTTGGGGAACCTACGTGTAGGTAGTTCTGCTATTCTTTTTTTCAACATTTCAAACCCTTGATCTGATATTGTTGTCCACTTGAACTGACACTTGATTCCTCCTTTTATAGTGTTGAGGATAGGGGCACATACATGACTAAAATTTCTCACAAATTTCCTATAGTAGGAGGCCAAACCATGAAAACTCCTAACATCCCCTATGTATCTAGGTGTAGGCTATTCCAAAATAGACTTGACCTTATCAAGATCCATTTTCATACATCCATTAGCAACCACCAAACCAAGATACACTAATTTAGTTTTCAATAAATCACATTTTTCCTAATTGATCATCAACTTATCTAGGTGTAGCCTCCTCAATACCATTTCCAAATGCTTCATGTGCTCCTCCTTAGACCTGCTAAAGATCAAAATGTTATCAAGATAAACTATTACAAACTTACCTATGAAATCTGCTAGCACTTCATTCATGAGCCTCATGAATGTGCTAGGTGCAGTTTTTAGGCCTAAGGGCACTACTAGCCACTCATACAACCCTTCATTTGTCTTGAAGGTTGTCTTCCATTCATCACCAGGCCTAACTCTAAATTGGTGTTACCCTGACTTCGAATCCACCTTGGAGAAATAAGTAGAACCTCCCAAATTGTCTAACAAATCCTCAATCCAGGGCATGGGAAATCTATATCTGATTGTGATCTTTTTTATAGCCCTAGAGTCCATACACATCCTTCATTTTCCATCCTTCTTGGGTGCAAGGACAGTTGGCACTACACAAGGGCTCAAACTCTTTCTTATTAGTCCCTTTTCCAACAAATCTTGAATCTATTTTTCTATCTCTACATTTTGACTTGGTGTCATCTTATATACTGCCTTGTTAGGTAGATTAGCTCCAAGTATGAGGTCTATCTGGTGAATCACATACCTCATGGGTGGAAATTCACTAGGAAATCCACTATCCACTATTTCATGATACTTTTCCAACAATACTTGTACTTCTTGTGGCATACTGGCTTTCTCTTTGGTATCCTCCTTTGGCTTCACTATCACTACACAACAGACCCCTTTCTCCTTCTTCATAGCCTTTAGAAAATCCTTTCCACTCAAGAGAATCACACTAGTTCCCACATGTTTCTCTTCATTAGGTTCTTGTAAAGGATTCATTTGAAATTTCTTCCCTTACTTGGTAATCACATAGTTGTTCTTCTCACCATCATGAATGGCCTTCACATCATATTGCCATGGGCATCCTAGCAGGAGATGACATGCATCCATGGGCAATATGTCACATAGGACCTTTTCCTTATACTCACCTATTTAAAACTCCACCATTGTTTGTTCATCCACCTCTATCTATTGCCCCTTGTTTAGCCATGACACTTTATAGGGAGTGGTGTGAGGTATCCTACTAAGTTTTAGTTTATCCACCATCTCAGTTGACACTATATTCTTTGTAGAACTAGAGTCCACTATCACCTTGTAGATCTTCCCATGGGACCTACAAGTAGTCTTGAACAAGTTCTTTCTTTGAGGTGGTTTTGTGACACTAGGAACTTTCAACAAATTCCTTCTCAACATTAGATTCTCTCCATCCAATACTAGTCCTGCCTTGGAGATGGGAGAAGTGACACTTTGTGTGTCATCCTCTTGCATCAATTGATTTCTTATTTCCCCCATAGATGATGTGGAGGTTTTTTTAGGACATCTGCACATTGTATGGCCCACTTGATTACAATTGTAACATTTTCCAGTGAAGATAGAGTTAGACCTTCCTTGTGCCTGGAATCTACCCCTTGGTGGTCCTCTTCCTCTGTATCCTCCCCTCTGAAATGATCCTTTGTACTCACTACCCCCACTATTATCCATAGATTGATTATCTTCTAATCTACTTTGGCTTTTTCCTCTGCCAAAGTTATTCTTGCCTCTGAATCCTCTATTGTTGTTACATCTGCCTCTTTGGTGGAAATCATTCCTCCTTCTAGTCTTCTCCTCTACCCTCAAAGCTAACTGAAAACACTTGTGCATACTGTCAGGAGCCATCATACTAATCTCATCCTGAATCCCTTGTCTCAACCCATTGAGGTACCTTACTACCTTTTATACCTCCTCTTCTTTCCTTCTTTCTCTTAGGATCAATTTGTGGAACTCCTCTGTGTAGGCACTTACTGTCAACTCCTTTTGTCTCAAGTTCTACAACTTTTGATACATTTGGATCTCATAATCAGTGGGTAGGAATTGTGCCCTCACTCTTATCTTCATTCTCTCCCAAGAAGCTAACTTCTTCTTACCAGTGGCTACCCTATCATCTTGCATCATGTTCTACCATACCAATGCAGATCCCTTGAGTCTAGTTTTTGCATAGCTGAATCTCTTCTCCTCTGATACTTCCTTGTAGTCAAACTAGTTGTCTATGGCATCTAACCAATCCAATAACTCTTCACCATTCAAGATGCCATAATAGTAAGGTATATGTTCCATACTATCTTTGTTGATGGACTTGAAGGCATCCAAGAACACCTTTTTTTCTTTATCCATTTCCACTTCTTTCCCTTTAGATTCTCCTGACTAATTTTTAGTTTCTTCATTATCACTCTCATCTCCCCATTCAGTTATTCTCTTCTTACTCCTTGGTTTTGACACACTAGCCTTCTCCAAGAGGCCCTAAACAAATTCTAAAATGGAATCCCTACTCATTTCGTTAGGATGCATGTTTTCAACCTCTTGACTCTCCTCCCCTTCAGACATGCACCAAACTTAAAGAAATTTTGGCTCTAATACTACTCTGATGCAGAGAGTTTAGGGTTCTAGTCTTTCTTTCCTCCAAATTGCTTATCCTTCCTACTAACCATCCAATGGTTACTCCTCCATGTGTACTTCTCCAATATTTATTTCCTATATCCTCTCTATCAACTTGCCTCCTAGGTATAGCTGATTTGTTGAAGACACAAATTACATGTAGGATCAACTAGTCCAACTAGCTCTCCAAATTCCTAGGTTTTCTACTAGATCTTTCCCCTAGAATCCCAAACCATTGCTTAGAATATTCCCCATACATCTCATAGACTCTTTCCTATGTCCTTGGACTATTAAAATTCCATCAGAACCTTTTCCCACACTTCTGGATACTTCAACAATCCAATTGTTGACAAATGCACTAGGAGGCCTAATTGGCTCATTTGCTAGTAGGTCAAATTTCACTGTTTTGGGTCTAAAGCTCCCAATTCTTCCAAACAACCTCATAGAAGACCTTGAAAATATTCAATCTATCCACCAACCCTACTAGAATCCAAAATCCTAGCTTCTCAATCCACCCACAACCCTAGTTATCACAAGGCCCTAGTTTTCAGCCTATCTTTTAGGCCTCTGGATCAGTCTGGACAGAATGCCACCAAATTGGTCTTCAAACTTCCTGCCATAATTTCTCACCTTTTTATCCTTCATGGGAACACTTTAGGTCTTCTACACATGCCACTAAGTTCACCATCCAAGATCACGGTTGCTCTCTGCAATCTGATCTTTACCCTGTCCAGGCACACCTGCTCCTAGCAGTCAGCCATAGGGCTTCATTCCAGGTCTTGGAATACCATTGAAAAATAAAGGAAAGAAAAAACATTATATAAATACCCTAACCATTTATCCACCATGGTTTGAACCAATTTCACCAGTGGATGTTTAGGTTAGAGCCATATTTGCCTCTGCAACTCTGCAAATGGAACTTGCAGACCAGTGGCTTAAAATCTACTCCAACTTTACATTATGTTAACTTGAAATCAAACTAATATGTGCATAAGAAAGCTAACTCAAAACACTACACCCCCATGGGGTCCGATCACTCAATCCAATCTGTACACAGTCGTATAGAAAGAAAGAAACACTGCATATTACAAGGAAACACAGTTTGACATCTGTACAGAGGGTTCACAAAAGTGTTATCCAAGCCAAAAATCCATTAACCTTCTGAAAATCATCGATCCATACTCAAATACCCGAGCATGGGTAGTTACAACCGATCCAACCTCCATTAGCAACTTCTTGCAAAAATTTTCAAAAGTTGCTCGAGCAACATTTTAGCATCTTTTGCTAGTTGATTATTTAGTCAACTCGATGCATGTTTTTTACTTCCATGACCCTAGTTAGGTTAATTAGGGTCCTAGAAGACACTCTAAACCCAAGTTACACAAAAATATCAACTTTTACCTTTCTAGGTCAAAATGACCTCAATATCACCTAGGAGCACTCTTGGCTCTTACAAACATGGAGAGGATCAACTTTGGATCCAACCTAGTGGATCTTATTACAACCCACAAAAAACACCTATCACAAACCTAAAACACAAAAACCACACCAAAATGGGAGGTGCTCTACACCAGAGCTTTAGAGAAGCATGAATTTCTGCCACCATACATGAATTATGGTCAATGCCACTTACAAATATGTGTTGTGAGCAATGTCTTGGCTCTGACTTGACAAGCATCCAAAGGTTGAAAAGAGATTTTTTATTCTCTCCATTTCTTTGTTCCTAATGTCACATAATATACAAGCAATGATAGAGATTGTGGGAAATTCCTAAATACTCAAACGGTCTAGTTTGAGCGAGCATCTCCACAAGAATTGTCATCGAGTTCTAAAACACTGGATATTTGAGGTCATTTTCACAACAACAGTAAAAGGATGCAATCTACAAGGTTCCATCTGGGAGTGTACATGTGAAGAAAGCATGATTCCAAGACATAAGCCAATAGGGATGATTTGTAGAGGACAAATTTGTCACACACCATCTTTGGTATGGGTCAGGGAATGTTTCTAAGCACCATTTTTCCAAGATGAAGGCTCATCTAGCATAGAGCGATGCTCACATATTTACCATGATCATATCCATGCACAAAATCCATCATGGGACACTCTAGACTACCCTACGCTATTCTATGACATGAAAAGGAATCTTGTTCGATGATCAAGTTTGGTGCATTCCCCAAAGGTTAAGAGAAATATCACTGGTCTAATGCAAATTCTCATATGTCGAAATCATACATAATAAATTTGGTGCTTATCCCCGAGTGTTGAGCACACTAAGAAAAGGAACAATGGAGTCTCAAGATTGATCGAGTGTGCACCTGCATGGTACTTTTTTTTTTTAAATCCTAAACTCTTGGCTCAGTTTACACTCACGAGTTGGATATTTCCTTCCCTAGCGCACATTCTTGTTAGTCATGGAGTCTTCAAGGTTTTGAGAAAATCCATGATCATCGTCAAATCCTTCCCCAGGAATGACAAAGTGTATTTCAATGCACATGAGGGAATGGTCAACATTGAAGAAATCTGTCATCGCTCCCAAATCTCTCTTGTGCACAACCAGGAGCGCATTTCAACGTTGTCAACAGAAATTCCCCAACTCAATGAAAATCAGTGACTACACCCAAATTAGGCCGAAAAAGAATAAGGAGTGTGGTTCAATGCTAGTCAGGGATTAGTAAATAAACTAAATCCTCCAACTCTCCCAAAACACGTCCAATGTAATTCTCGAGTGCACTTTTTATTGAGTGAGGGAAATTCAAAAATAGAAAAATTCGCTACCCCCACTCAATTGCGCCCAAATGTTTTACGGAGTACGTGTTTGCCAAAGTCATGAAATGATGGACTAGAGGAATAATCCTCCACTTCCCCCAATATGAATTCTGGGAAAATGTTGGGAAGTCATTAAGAATTCAAAAGTCTTGAAAATTTCTTATATCTCAAAAAATTCCCAGATTTTGAAATAATTGAAAAACTTGAAATTTCCTCGAAACCAAAAAACTCTGAAATCGGTGAAAATTCCAAATTTTGGAAAATTTAAAAAATCTCGAAAGTTAGAAATTTGGAAAATTTTGGAAAAATTGAGAAGTCATGGAAAATTCGGTAAATCTTGAAAATTTGAAGTCTTGGAAATGTTGAAAATTCCAACATGGTGGAAACTTGGAAAAATTGAAACCTTGAAAAAACTCGAAAAAAAAAAAGTAAAAATTGAAAATTTTGAAGCTTGGAGAATTTGAAATTCCAAAAAAATTGATCGTGCAAACTCCAGAAAGTTCAAAAAACTCAAAATTTTGGAAAAGTGAAAAAGAGTTTTAGATTTAAATACAGTATTAATTAAATATTGAATTTTTATTTAATATTTAATTAATAACCTTTAAAAAGTTAAAAAAGCAATAAAACGAGATGAAAAAATTAATTAAATATTCAGTTTAATCCATATTGAATTAATAAATTGAAAAAGCGACAAGTTAATTATAAAAATTTGGAAGATTAAAAAGGGAATTAAATTGCTTTTTAATTTGATACTTGAAAAAATTGAATATTGAAATTTATTCTTTTTTCAATATTTAAAATAAAAAATAAAAAAGTCGGATAAAATTAAAACTTCCTCATGAAGTAAAAGTGCTCAAATTGGAAATTTATTTTTTTAAATGGAAAAAATAGAGACAAGTGGCGTTTATAGGAGAGAATCTTCAACTAAATTAACAGCTTCCTAAATTTAGCCTCCAGTTTTTAAAGCATCTTTTCAGGGTTTCAGTCTATATATGAAGACCTGCTCTCATTTTATCATCACACAGTTCAAGAAAAATGAGTTGAAGAGAAATTTTTAGGATTTAGGTGGATTCGAGTGAAGCTTTTCTTAAAAAATTAAGCAAATTCTTAAGGAAAGAGAATTTCCAAGTAGCGAGAAATTCACTATTTTTAAAAGGTGTGAAGGTTTCAAAGGAAATTTTCAGTGAGTTTGTAGAAAAAACATAGCTCCTTGAAGAGAGAAAATCCAATTCTGAAGGAAAAGATGAAGAATTTGTCAGATTTTTAAAAATTTTCTCCTTAAGAAATTGTTCTTCTTTTTCATCTCCATGCACAATTCTTATGTTTATTTTGATTTTTTTGTTTTGCGGGAATGCCTGAGCCTAGAGGAACGAGCATGAAAAGGAAGCAGTTGATAAAGAATGAGTAGGGAAGCTTTTTTCCAGAGTCCAAGATTGTTTCAAAATGGGAAGAAATTGGAGATATCAAGCGTGAATGCCTAGACATGACTGAGTTTCACTGGAGGATTTTTGGGTATAAGGATCATCAGCCAACCCGTTTGGCCACTCAGATTGTGAATAGTGGAATTGTGGTTGCAGCTAGATTTCTTCCAGCTTTTCAACATTCTAAGTTGATCATGGAATGTGCTAAGCACTTCAATTCAAAAGACAAAATGATTAAAGATGTAGATGGAATTATCATTGCAAACCTTTCTCCACTAGCGATTACTGAAGCATTTGGAATCCCTTCTTCTAGGAAGTTTGTATTAAAGATAAAGGAGCAAGCACACAAATTTTTCACTATAGGAGTTCAATATTGTGAAAATGTCATAAATGACAAGTGGTTGAGAAAGAACAGATCCCACCATTCCAAACTGCCGAAGGAATTGGTATGGTTGGATTTCCACCAAGAATATAGCGACTTGATCATGATGCTGAGAATAATTTTTTGCATGCCATAGTCCTATCTATTCGAGTCATGGATGTGTTACTTTGTCGAGCAGGTAGTTGAAGAGCACAATCATATGGATTGGGCTGGAATGATCAGTGACAACCTAAGTGAGTAGTTAGTAAACCTAGAGAAATCACAGAATTTTTATATGAGCTCCTATGTCATATACATGCTAGCACATAATACAAGGTATGAGGGATTGCGGTTTAAGGGAGCAATCAAAAGTGGTACTTCATGTTTGAAATTCCATGAGTGTTCCCCGCAGTTACATTTGTAGGCCACAAATGATTATGTTTGGGTCAATGATGCCTTCACAATGTGAATTATGAGGATTTTGGAGAAAAGATTTCACATGAGATTATCTTACAGAGCAATGAATCTCGTGGAGGAATACAGAGCCTGGTTTATTCACTTTCTTACTTTCTCCTGTATCAAATTTTAGGGATTTTCAACACAACCATACAAGCTCCAAATATATCCTATGACAAGATTCAGAAAGGGAAGAGG
This sequence comes from Thuja plicata, assembly GCA_018584345.1. Taxonomy (NCBI): domain Eukaryota; kingdom Viridiplantae; phylum Streptophyta; class Pinopsida; order Cupressales; family Cupressaceae; genus Thuja; species Thuja plicata. The sequence goes on from MU226946.1 coordinate 1,496,298, forward strand.
AAGTTGGGTTTGGATTTCCCAATTTCCATAGGACAGGATAAAGTTGAAGAGTGTCCATGTCTAAAGGTGGCCGAAAGATCCTAGGATGAGTTGCACTTCTTTCATTTGTCATTCTACTTAGGAACGCCAGATTTCGATCCCTATAACAAAATCAAGTCAATGGAAGGTGCAAGGTATCAACACTGGACACACCTTGAAGATTTTTGGACCAGTATTATAGACAAAAAATGAGATAAGGAAAAGGATGCACTCCAGATTGCCCTTTAACATCATCAGAAGTTGAAAAATCATTCACATACCTAATCAGATGGAGGAAGATTCAAATTTTCTTTAGAAAGGGTATAATCTCAAAAAGGAAAGGGTTACTCATCCCTATGACTAGAAAAGGAAGGAGATTTCAGATCTTGATGCATTGGAAAAACCAGTCATGAACTTCACAAGGTGGTGGGTTGAGCAAAAACTTGACAGAATGATTGTACCAAAAGAAGACTAGACATACAAGTTGTTGGGACATCAACCAATGCAGACTGAAACACCAAAGAAACCTTCTGGAGATAGAGTTGAAGAAGGAGATATTACGCTAGGAAGTGCTTAACACAAAAGGGAAAAGGGTTTTACTCAATAAACACACATGAAGAGGAGGTTGGATCATCAAGTTGAAGAGTTATAGTAGAAGAGACCAAGATCTGAGGATGTTCCATCATTGCCTAGCCAGATTCCATGTGGGAAAGAGATAGGCACTTTCACTAGGAAAAAATTAGAAACAAGTAGAATGGAAAGAATAGAGAAAGGAGAGCAGCACATGACCAGGCCGATTTAGGATAGATTGAGCATCAATGCCAATGAGGGGTTTGCGCCAGGAAGAAGCAGAGAACAATATGTTACCACTAAAGAAAGTCTTGGTGTGTTTTTCAAAAGGATAATAGAGGAAGCGATTCCCACAGCCAAAGAGGAGATTCCCTCCATAGAGACACCAACTCTGGAGGTGATGACAGAAAGTCCTGGAGCTGAGGAAATTGACACAAGGGAAGTATAAGGACAAGAGAAGTTGGAAGTGCATAAAGATCAAGGTGATGTCATTCTAGAATGGGTGAAGAAGAGGTTGCAGAGGAGATAGGAAAAGGAGGTTGATCTGGCAGTCGAATTGCAAGAAATCATGAATCAATTTGGCAAGTTATAGGATAAAGTAAAATCTAAGAGGTTCACAAAGATTGTCAGAGGAGAGTCTAGATCCAGAACCCTTCATCTTTTAACACTAGTCATGGACAAGAAAAAATATCAAAACACTCTAGATGAGTACAATCTAGCCAAGTTTGACTTAGGTCAGGCCTCCTGAGACAAGGTATTGGAGGAACTTGATGATTCTACAATGGGAGTCAAAAACAAGATGAAGAAATTAGAAGAGAAATACCAGATGTGGAAGGGTGAGATCAAAGCATTATGTGACTACATCAGTAGCCTTCCTCAGCCAGTAAGGGAAGAAGGTCCATCTTTTGTTCCTCTACTGATTATTCTAATTGAGTCAGTAGCGAGTATAGATTGAATCAGGCAAAATTCTCAAGGGGTGGAGGATTGGATTGAAGGCATCCAAAATGAGGCCTATGAACAATCATGTTGAAGACTTGGTGTGAGTTTATGATAGGGAAATATCCATCCTTTCCTAGATTCAGTGCATGGAGGAATCATGGGAGGATGAGCATATCTATTAGGATGAGATGATCAAAAAACTATAGGAGTTGATGGAGATGCCCAAGCAGGTACTAGTTGACTATGGGATCATTAAAGAAGGAGAATCATATGATTTCACTCGATGGTATGGTGTAGTGCTCATGGCCAAGGAAATGTTTGGACATTTCATTGAGGAATCCACTTGATTGAAGAGAATAGCTGAGAACATCAAGCAGGAAATTTCCAACACTACCGCATCACTAGTGTCAAAAAGGTTGTATGAAAATGAGATAACTGTAGGCAACCTGAAGAGTAAATTGGAAGAATTATTCGGATTGAATTTCTTCACTAGGGATGACTTTGAGAACTTCTCCACTTTCTCGAATGACATGCATACTACTCAATGTTTATTGCCAGAATGGGAGGAGAACTTAAGAAAATTTTAGCGAGCTATGGTAGCTCTAGAATTCAAGTAGGAATCAAGACCAAGTGTCAGCATGGATTAATTAGATACAGTTTTGGGAATATTCTAGGCTTTTAGGTAGAAAGGTCAAAGGTAGACTTCTTGGTAGAGGTGCATTTAATGCATAGTGGGCATGCTTAATGGTCATTTATTGCACCTCACTTCCCTTCTGGGCATGCATGCATAATGGGTACTTATTACCGACTATGATAGTGGATTCCTTTTGTTAGAATTAATTTAGAATAACTGAGAGGGGGGTGAATTAGTTATCCTCGGGTCTAGATGTGCCTATCAAAACTTGTACCAACTCGAACAACTCAGATCTGCTCGACAACAATAACATAAAACAACAACATAAATAGGTAGTTTACTGTTCAGATGTAATCAGCTTGTAGAAACTTAATAGTAAAACTCAACATAAACATTCACACAAGTTGACACCAGAATTTTAATGTGGAAACCCAATATGGGAAAAACCACCAATAACATGCTATCAACTTTTCACTCTTCTGAAGTGAGCTGTCATGCCCAAAAGTTGGGCAAAACACACGAACAAAAATTTTTAAATAACGCATTAAATCGGGATACTAAATCCACACAAGGGTAAAGAGTGCACGCAAAATGAGGTAGTTGGCCGAAAGTCAACTAGAGTTGTCCAAAAGTTAACTATACTAGAAAATAAGGGAATGGTACAAGCTAGGGTTCACGAGACCCTAAGGAAGACTCGCGCACGCAAATCGAGATAGTTTGACTAATAGTCAACTAGGTTTGACCAAAATTCAAACTTCCTTGAAATACGCGAAGGAGGGTCACTAGAGCCTACTAAGCACTAAGGAAGTTAAAGACACACCAAACGAGGCAGTTGACCAAAAAGTCAACCCATGTTGACCAAAAAGTCAACTGTCTCCAAAAGGCTCGAAGCTAAAATTTGAGGGTCCAGAGGTTGCAAGGAGTACTGGGTTCCATTATCGAGACTATCGGACAAGGTTTGACCACGGTTGACTGAAAAGTCAACCGTGCACGAGAACGGTCAAAGGTGACGAGAAAGGCTAGAAAACTAATCGAGGAAGATAGGATTAAAAATTTAATCGTAAATGAGCTTAATACCATTACTTTAAATCATTATAACCTTAGTGTATACAATTAATCTAAAACCCCTAAAAGAACATTTATCTGAAATTCGAAACTATACTAAATAAGACTATCTAAATGATTAAAAAAAAATAGATCTCAATACGAATTGATTAGTTATACAAATCTAAAATTTAATTAATTATAAAGCAATGTTCAAATAAAAATAACATTTATAAGATTTAAATTGAAACTTAAAATAACCCTTCCATTAAAAATCAATCAATTTCTATGCAAAAAGTCCTTATGTCTAAACAAATCTAATTTAATTGAAGACATTATACATATAAAACTTCACTCATATAAATCAAAATTTTGAGTAAATCTAATATAAAAGAAAATCTATTTAACATTTTAAATATCTCCATAATAAAACAAATTTAATTTAAACTTACATATACAAAAAAAAAATAAACATATAATTAAAATCCTAACTAAAATAATTTTAAAACCCTAACATATTAAAAACAAAAATCGCTACCCATAAAAAGAGAGATAACATATATTAATATTTAATGCTGCAAGGAAGGGATGGCGGTGAAATAATCCGCAGTGGGCGGTGGAGAGAACACACGGGGACCGGGCGGCGCAGTGGTGGCCGCAGGTGGCGGCACCACCGCCCACCGTCGGTCATCCAAAGACAGCGGGGGGCGCCGAGGGGCGGCCGTCGC
>MU226946.1:1502306-1513996 GCA_018584345.1 Thuja plicata
AATAAATTACAACACTTGCCAAATTTGGCACATTAAATTAAAACATTAGACATGACTTGATAACATGAACATTTACTAATTTAATAACAACCATGCAAACCACGTTTACGAAATAAACACATAACAATGAGGTCCATGTCTCTTTATATAGACAGGACCTCGGTAAGCACAGGTATATACATAGGTTCCAGAACTGGGTCCCCGATTTAGATCCATGGTCAACTCTACCTGGACACTCAATGCACACATCAGTAGGTCCAACACAACATGATATGAAACATAGCATAATGTCAATAATATATGTAAGTATAAAACCCACATTGCATTTAGAACTGAAATATCCTAACATCAATTTCCTAAACCATTTCCATCATATTACATTTATACATTTAGATCCATATAAAAGATCAACATAAGTAGTAACTAAATCAGAACATAATCATCTCATAAATACCCTGATTACAAAATCAGGTGCTGAATATATAACACAGGATTCCACTGATCCTCAAACGTATGAAAAAGTCTCGCTGAAAGTCAAAGTATGTCAAAGCATAAACTACTGAAAGCATGAAACAAAATGGTAAACCATAACAGTCTAGTGTAGGTCTCACATGAGCTCTATTAGGAGCCAACCCTGTTAAAGGTTACAAAACACACTTCTAAATGTGACCTAGTTAAAGGATTTAATCACCCTGGCAGGAGTGGCCTTGTTAGAGGACTTAGAACATTCCACATGAATGTCACCTTGCTAAAGAATTTATACAATGACTGTTAGGTCAACCTAGTTAAAGGATTTTGACTGATACAATGGTTAGAAATTAATCAGCAAGTGTGATCTAATACATACAACTTAATTTGCAAATCCAAATCCAATTTAGCTCTAATGCTAATTCACTGACTGGCCTCCATTCTCATTTCAATCTTCAGATCTGCTTGGAAATCCTTCAAGCAATCACTCTTGTAGCTCTCTGGTTCTCTGCTTAGCCTTCTCTTCTTAGATCATGCCAATCAGACAATTAACTATGCAATCCTCTTGCATACTCTACATACATCATGAATAACCTCCTGAGGTTATCTTATACCTCTTTCATCTAGTTCAGGTACATCTTTATTGCCTCTAAAATCAAGATCATAGATCTTATGTTAGGTCATATCCAACAGATCTTTCCATCTTTACATTTAATTTCCTTCTCCAATGCAATCACTAATTAAATCTTTGATCCATGCATTAATTATGGTTACCTATACATTTACATAGTGTGGATCAATCATGCTTATCCTTAATTAACTTTACATATCCCAATAAAATCAATTATGTCAACCAGAGATCTCAAATCTCAACAATTACCAAAATACTACTGCTCAGCCAACACTGTGTTCTTCCACTCGGTCATCACTAGTTTCCTTGGCAATTTACTGGCACTCCGTCACCACTGACTTTGCTCCGCACAAACTATTCACAGTAAACTGTCACCGAAAGATAAACAACTCATTACTTTGCCAATGTTCCAACTGATCAAGTACCCTTGTGATTTCTCATAACTCAACCATTCCACTTGGTCTTCTTGTTAAATCTCCTTCATCAATCAATAGATATAGTACTCAAACAGATAGCAACAGTCTCACCAGTTAAGGTTTGACATCAATGAAAAAACAACAATTATTTCCATTGTAGTTTTCCAACAATATTTCCAACAATCTCCCTCTTTGGCATTGATGGTAACACTAAACAATAAAAAAATAATTTTCAACCATAGTTACCATACAATCCAAAAAGTGGCTGCATGTGTTCCTTGATATGAACAAATCTTCATTAATGTTTTTAGCTTCATTCTAATTTTCATCTTGTAAAAAATGTCTCCCTCTATGTCTGAATCACACTGAAATCTTTCTGTGTCTCTATTTGTAGACTCCCTCTTTCATTAATCTCTTCCTTTTTCTCAGTATAGTAAACTCTCCCTCTTTATCTTATTTTATGTAATCTCTCCCTCTTTGACAACAATGCCAAAGACGTTGACATCTTCATCATGCAGATTCTTTTGTTCTAAACTTTGTATCATGTTGTTTATGTCATCTTTCTTATGATGGATCATCTTTTTTGTCTTTTTCTATCTTTCACATCTTTAGGCAGCATCCTAAAGTGCGACTACCTGTGTATCAATGTGTCAAATATTGTGAATATAACATTTGATGCAACAATGTCATTTTGAACTAGTGAATGTTTATGTTGAGTTTTAATGTTAATTTTCTACAAGATGATTACATATTAATAGTAAAATACATATGTATGTTGTTATTTTATGTTATTGGTGCCGATTAGATCTGAGTTGTTCAAATTGGTATAAAGTTTTAATGGGCACATCTAGACCTGAGGATAACTGATTCACCCCCGCTCTTAGTTATTCTAAATTCATTCTAACAATTGGTATCAGAGCTTTAATGTGGAAACCCAATATGGGAAAAATCACCAATAACATGCTATCAAATTTTCACTCTTCTGATGTGAGCTCTGTTAGGAGCCAACCCTGTTAAAGGTTACAAAACACACTTCTAAATGTGACTTGGTTAAAGGATTTAATCACCCTATCAGGAGTGGCCTTGTTAAAGGACTTAGAAAATTCCACCTGAATGTCACCTTGCTAAAGGATTTATACAATGACTATTAGGTCAACTCGGTTAAAGGATTATGACTGATACAATGGTTAGAAAGTAATTAGTAGGTGTGATTTGATACATACAACTTACTTTGCAAATCCAGATCCAATTTAGCTCTAATGCTAATTCATTGAGTGGCCTCCATTCTCATTTGAATCTTCAGATCTGCTTGGAAATCCTTCAAGCAATCACTCTTGTAGCTCTCTGCTTCTCTTCTCAGCCTTCTCTTCTTAGATCATGTCAATCAGTCAATTAACTATGAAATCCTCTTGCATACTTTGCATACATCATGAATAACCTCCTGAGGTTATCTTATACCTCTTTCATCTAGGTTGGATATATCTTTTTTGCCGCTTAATCAAGATCGTAGATCTTATGTTAGGTCAGATCCAACGGATCTTTCCATCTTTACATTTAATTTCCTTCTCCAATGCAATAACTAATTAAATCTTTGATCCATACATTAATTACAGTTACCTGTGCATTTACATAGTGTGGATCAATCATGCTTATCCTTAATTAACTTTACATATCCCAATAAAATCAATTATGTTGGCTAGAGATCTCAAATCTCAACAATTACCAAAATACTGTTGCTCAGCCAACACTGTGTTCTTTCGCTCGAGTCATCACTAGTTTCCTTGGCAATTTACTAGTGCTCGGTCACCACTGACTTTGCTTGGCATAAACTGTTCACAGTAAACTATCATCAAAAGATAAACAACTCATTACTTTTATAATGTTCCAACTGATCAAGTACCCTTGTGATTTCTCATAACTCAACCATTCCACTTGGTCTTCTTATTAAATCTACTTCATCAATCAATAGATATAGTACTCAAATAGATAGCAACAGTCTCACCGGTTAAGGTTTGACATCAATGACAAAACAACAATTGTTTCCATCGTAGCTTTCCAACACCTTTTGCATTAATGTAGATTCCTTTTTCCTTTCTCTAACCCTAATTAGGGCTGAAATGGCACGATCTAGGACATCAATTATTGTTTCAATCCAGGCTGCCCTTTGTATTTGAGGACCTATATAAAGGCTTCACTTCTCATTTGAAAGGTAGTGGATTTTGAGATTTTTGCTAAAGAGCTACTAAGACAATAAAGTTTTCATTGTTGGTTTCATGGTGAATACTTGATATGTTTTAGTGCTTGTTTGGTTTCATAATTCCCTCATTTAGTTTAAATTTGTTGGATAAAGTTAGATAAAGTGTTGTGATTGTAATAAGAAATATAATGGTATTTTTTATGAGTTCCTTTGGTTCATACTTTTGATGTTTTACTGATTGTAAATTGTTGTGCAAAGTTAGCCTGAACCTCATTCTTGCATATGCTTAACTTTTGCCATTCACGTACATTGTTTTTCATGATGTTGTTTGTGGTGGTATGAAAATCATTTGCATAAACCTTGAAGATTGCATTGGTTCTCATTTAGTTGTAGTATAACTTGGTGAAGTGAAACTTGGTTATTGGGAATTTTTCCACCGAAGTACTAACCATTATTATCATTGACCTTAGGAGTAGATTAAAATTTATGAGCCCTACTCTCTTTTTTTCCGCATATTTTGAAAAAAAATCCAAAAGGTCTTCCAATGGAATATCTATCTATAGCTCCCATCTGTAACACCCCAAAATTGGCATCTTGCAACCCTAACCAATTTTGTTGTATTTTTCACTCTTCTAGATCACCAAAGTCCTATTGTACTAGGCAATTCTGAGTTTTGACTGACTCTACTCGACCTAAGTGTCAAATGTAGAAAATCCTAAATCTACATTAATCATACATTATGTTTAATTAATAAATATATATTGGCTAAACAAACCTTATGATCGAATTAATTTAATTAATAAAATCCTAGCACTTTAATTAAATTAAATTCACCCTCTTTAGCTGAAGACACATGAAAAAGGAATTAAATAATATTTAATTATTAAATAAATATCCTCATTTCAATAATTGAATTTAATTATTCAGATAATTGAGAAAAAACATATTTATGAGGTTGTATCTATTTATTTAATTAAATATTCTCTCAAAAATCTTTCTTCTATTCAGAAATAGAATCTTTGAAATTAATTGTGCTTTAAAGAGAAAGAAGACAATTAAAATCAAATAAAACAGTTAAATCAAAGGAAGAAAATAGTTAAAGCAAAAACAAAACAATTTATTGTATTCTTTTAAATAAAGCTTTCTAATTTAAATTGGCTTTTCTATCTGTTTTATTTCAAGGAGGAAAGTTTCTATTCTGATCACCTCTGAGTCTATAAAAGAACTCTCATTCCTCATTCAAAAGCCCACTCATTTTTATGCATTGTTAGAATATTGAATTATTGTCACATTTCTTGATAATCTCATATAGAATAATCTCATTTTTGCAATAGAATAGTTTCAATTTCTAGAATAATTGCATTGCAATCATGTCTTAAATTATCCTACATCTTTCAATTCTTAGAATAACTGTGCATTGCATTGCATTCATGGAAAAAAATCCTTCGTTCCTAGATTGGTCTATGGTTGTGAGACTCTTGTTCTGAGAGTAATTTCAAAAACCCCGTCTGGATAGAAGGCAATAGGTCAAATCATGACTAGAGTTAAATTTTGAGGAAAAAATTCAAAGATTTGAGAAAATGATGATATGACATGATTCTGACAAGAAAGTGACGTCAGAAAGTCGACTGCACAAGCGTCTGATCGCGTCAGTCCCAAAAATTTTAAAATGCGATTTTGAGCGATATAGAAGTGTCAGATATTGATTTTGATCCTGAAAATGGGTTGAGCATATAGCTGAAGAAAGAGAGTGAGGATCAAACACTTGGTCAGTCATGATGAAACCAAAACTCTAAAGAAGAACTCCCGTATATATGAACCCAGGAGAATGCAAAGAAGAGAACATTGAATTGCTGTCACAATGCAAGTCTAGAATGAAAATGCAATCCTATGCTAGATGCAATATGAAAATGAAATTCTATGCTAGATGTAATATGAAAGTGCAATTCTAGGACATGGTGGTGAGACCCATCGTAAAATCATCATCATTGAGCATTTTTTTTGGAACAGCGAAGTCGATACAACCCTCACTGGCGCCACAATGCAACCATAAGGATATGAATATGACTCACACCGGATAAAATGTGGGAAATGAATGTAAGCACCAGGGCACAAAAGCCAAGATGACCTGAACATTGTTTCTAGTTAATGTTGTAAGAGTACACGAGTATCGAGGCATTCAAAGCCAAGATAACCATGAGTGCGATCGTGCGTAAACAAACAGATCAATAGCAAACAAAGCAATAACAAACAAAGAAAAAACATGCAAGGAGATAGTACCGACCTCACCATGGCATGCAAATAAACAAGATCGAGGGATGTGAGGCTGTTCCACCTTATTGCGGGAGCTCTTATCACATACACCATGTTTATTTGACATTTCTGGATCATCGAGACTACACCAACAAGTAGTAGACAAAGAAAATATCAATGAAATTCATGAGAATAGACAGCATACAAATAAATATTCAAGTATAACTCAGCCAGTTTCAAAGTTTTTGAATATATTCATGTTTGAGGTGTTGAAAAACATCGTTGTGCTTGTGAGTGAATTGTGTTTAATTGTTATCGATAGATGTTTACAGTTGAGATATCTGATGTGTGTTATAAAAAAAAATATAGATGTGTCCAAAGATAGTGTTAAGAAACACTGTTTATGCTGATGTTGAAAAACACCAGTTTGTGTCAGTAGAGAGTTGTCCTTGAGAAGTGACAAGATTACTGACTCGGGTGTAAACCAAAGATGTGATCAAATGGGGGGCCCATGCCCCCAAGTAATGATGACTGACTTGACATATGTTGCGAGGACAAACAAGATTTGATTGCCCCCAAGTGTATGGTTTTGAATCAATGACAAGTCAAGAGGGTCCGCAAAGGGACCAAAGTGTCACAAAAGTGACCAAAAGATATGTACAAACTAAAGAAAAGAATTGTCAAGACTGAGTATCGATAGATAGAGTGTGTGAGGATAACTCCAACTGTAACAAATGTGAGCAATCTCGATAGAATAGCGATAGTAGGCAAACGTAGTGAGAACCACTGGTGATTGACGCGAGAGAGATGCTCAAATGAAATGATTGTAGTATAAGCTAGACATCAGTAGGTAGATGCAGTGAGAGCCACTGGTGACTAATGTGAAGAAGATCTTTAAAAGATAATAGGACATTTCCCCCTAGATCAAGAGGGTTGCCCTAAGAGTATGACCAGTTTCAATCTATGTGAGTTGGTGGCTTGACGGGAACTGAAAGCAAATGAAAGTAGGAAAGAAAATGTGTGAAGCCAAGTGGTGCTGTGATAGATATAGCATTATGGAACAAGAGGCGCCTGTTTACTAGGTTTTCACCTTCTTGGTAGAAATTCTTTTTTGCTACCATGACGCCTGTTTGCCAGGTTTTCATCAATGGCACTTTTTTTCTTTTTCTCTTTTTTTTGTATTTTTCAAATTTTTAATTTTTTTTTGTATTTTTAGAATATATGATTTTTTTGGAGATACATCAAAGCACCTATCGCTAGGTTTTCACTAAGATGATCATTTTTTTAAGACTTTTTCATATTTTTAGAATTTTTTTAGGACTTTAGTATATACATGAGTACATTGAAGATGTCTCAGCTGTAGAACCACTTCAGATGAAGAGCGTTGATAGGCTCTTTGAGTTTTCCTCCTTCAATAGTAGAAAGTTGATAGGTACCAGACCCAAACACTATAGTGACAACATACGAACCAAGCCAATTTGGTTCAAACTTCCCTTTCTGGATCCGATGTTGTTGATTCTTAGGGTTCTCCCTCAGAATGAGGTCACATGCTTGGAAATCTCTTGGTCTAACCTTCTTGTTATAGCTCTTGGACATCCTTTTCTAGTATGCTCTAAGGTGATCGAACACCACTTTTTGACATTCATCAAGTAGTTCTAGCTCTTGTAGCAAAGATATTATGTTATCTTCATCAGTAATGAGGCCTTTTAGAGAGACTTGCAGAGAAGGAATCTCAACCTCAATTGGTAACATAGCATCTGCTCCATAAAACAAAGCATAGGGAGTAGCCCATGTTAGTGTTCTTATGCTTGTCCTGTATGCCCAAAGAGCTGGATTGATCCGGAGATGCCAATATCATCCGAATTTATGCACTGTGTGATGCAGGATTTTAAGGATTGTCTTGTTGGATGCTTCCACCTGTCCATTACCCTAATGATAATAGATGGAAGACCAATGTTGAGTAATTTTAAACTTAGAGCATAGCTCTGTCAAATCCTTGTTTTTGAATTGTCCCCCATTATTAGTGATTATTGCTGAGGGTACACCATGCCTACAGATGATGTAGTTGAGAATGAACATAGCTACTGATTTTCCATTGGCAACGGTGAGAGGGACTACCTCCACCCACTTAGTAAAATAGTTTGTAGCTGTGATTATGAACTTATGTCCATTTGAGGATGAGGGGTAAATCTGACCCACCAAGTCAAAGGCCCATTGTTGAAATGGCCAGAAAGTAATGAAGGGAATAAGCTCCTTAGCGGGATCATGAATCAGATTACCATGTAGTTGACATTGTTTGCAAGACTTAGCAAATTGTGTAGCTTCTTTTTCCATATCTGGCCAATAGTAACCAACTCTAATAAGTTTACGGGCCAATGTCAGGCCGTTAGAGTGAGACCCATAGATGCCTTCATGTACCTCTACTAATGCTCATTTGGACTCATCGGGTTCTAAACACCTAAGGAGGGTACCATCTACACCACGTCTATACAAGTCATTAGCGATGATGATGAACTGTGAAGCACTACAGATTAAGTGATGTTTCTCATTTCGGGTGTAAGTGTCTGGAACAATCTGGTCATGAAGGTAGGAAAAGATATGATGGTAGTGAGATGAGTCATGTCCGATAATAGAACAAATCATCTGGGAATCAGGGGAATCATAGGTTGGGTGGCGTAACGTCTCCACTAGGAATTCATGTCAAAAATCATTTTCCAGCATCTATAGCATAGAGGCGAGCGTAGCCATGGCATCTGCTACTTTATTATCTATCCTTGGAACTTGTTGAAATGTGATGTGAGTAAAATACTTCATGAGATCATCAACCAACCATTTATAAGGTACCAACTTGTCATCCCTTGTCTGATAGATATCATTTACTTGATTCATGACTAACTTTGATTCTCCAAGAACATTGAGTCCATCTACTCGCCACTCAAGGGAGATCTTCATACCATTGATTAAGGCTTCATACTCATCAATGTTATTTGTAAAAGGAAACAAAATCTTATATGTTTTTGGTAAAGAGTACCTTTGAGGTGTAATGAACAGTATCCCAACACCTGACCCCTGTTGGGTAAATGAACCATCAAAAAACATAGTCCATGATCTATGTGTGAGAAGTAATATGGACTCATCTAGAAATTCAATGTGCAATGGTTGATGATCTACCAGAGGTGCTTCTTCCAATTGATTTGCAATTGCTTTCCCTTTGATGTCTTTCCTTTCCACATATTCAATATCAAATTCACTGAGAAGCATGACCCATTTAGCTAGTCTACCTGTGACGGTAGCTTTACAGAGTAAATATTTTAGAGGGTCAATTTTAGCAATTAGACGTGTAGTATGAGCCAACATATAGTGCCACAATTTTTGTGAATCAAAAACCACTGCTAGGCAAGCCTTCTCTATAGAAAAATATTTCATTTCATATGAGACCAGAGTTCTACTAATGTAATCGATAGACCTTTCTTTCTTGTGTTGATCTTCTTGAGCCAAAAGGATACCCAATGATGCATTCGTAGAAAAGATATACAGTATAAGTGGCTTCCCATGGATAGGAGGCATCAAGATTGGCCAGTTTGCAAGATACTATTTGATTTGTGTGAACCCTTCATCACATTCCTTGTTCCAATTGTAAGTCACACCTTTGTGGAGAGTCTTGGTAAATGGTTGTGACTTGTCTGCCAGTTGAGAGATAAAATGCTAGATAGACTACAGTCGACCTTGAAGTCCTCTCATTTGTCTGATATTTTTTAGTGGCAACATTTCCATGATAGCTTGTACTTTTGCAAGATCCACTTCAATGCCTTTGGTAGAGATTATATAGCCAAGAAATTTTCCAGATGTGACACCAAATGCGCATTTCTTAAGATTGAGCCTCAAACTGAATTGTTCCATACGATCTAGTATAGGACCTAGATCAGCAAGACTTTTCTTTCGGTGCATACTCTGACCCAAAGTGTCATTTACATAATCTTCCATTGTTTTATGCATCATGTCATGAAATATAGTAGTAACAGCTCACTGATATGTAGCACCAGCATTTTTGAGTCCAAAGGGCATGACATTCCAACATAAAGTGCCCTAGGCACATGTGAAAGTTGTTTTCTCTTGGTCCTCTGGCACAATTTTTATCTGGTTGTAGCTAGAGAAACCATCAATTAGTGAGTACATTTCATACCCAGCTGTCATATCGACGATCATGTCAATATTAGGCAATGGAAAATCATGTGAATATTTCCATGCAAAGTTAATCTTTTTTCTTCTGAAGAATGTAGTGAATTCCTCTCTTTTTGCCTCTGATAGTGATTGTGCCAAGTGAATGATCTGAGGTTCTTCCTCTGTGCCCAAGTTGATAGGTTGAGTTGGTTCAATAAGCACAGATGATCTCTCCTGGAAATGACTTAGAAGCGCATCAAGTATCTCATCCTCGGGTGCCTCAGAGAGGTTTTCACCTTTGGATACATCTTTTATTTTGACTATTTTAGGATTTGATACTGCCATGATGTGGTTTTCACCATCAGAGCACCTATTTTTTCTTCTTTTGATTTTGTGACTAAGATACTTGATGCCTGCCTCGGTCATATTGACACTTTATTTGCTAGTGGAGGACGTTACAGGTTCGACAGCGTGTAGGTAGCAGGCAAGAGCATAATCATTCTGGAATGTAAGGACTTTGTTAGATGGGGAGGTAGAGTTCCAATCTATAATCTCAGGATGGTGAATTGAAAGAGGAGTGACAGGTGCAAGTGCATTCACAGTATAATCATCAAAGGCATGGACAAGCAAGTCAAGACCCAAAGTGATCTCATCCAAAGGTATAGTCAAATTTCTTTGATACCTGGAGACCGTAGTAGATGACATGTTAACATCTAGGGAGTCGGACTCATGTGACCCTACACTAGACCATTCACCTACTTTGAGAAGGTTTTCATATGCATTAGCTGTATCTGTATCTCTATCAGAAATGACATATAACAAGCTGTCAAACTCATATTCATGAGAGTTCATTTCATCATTAGGTGTCATATCAAGAACATGAGTGAAATCAACCCATTGTCCCCAGTTAAGATGAGTTCTACCTAGAACCTTTGCTATGGTTAGATGAACACCTATTGACCTAGGTACCTTAGTAGTGTTTCTAGCATCAGCTACCTCTTGTGTAATAAGAAGTGACTGGAATTCCTGGTCAAACTTTTCTTGAAAGTGTGGTGGTATGTATAAATCACCTTGATGACCAGGATTTAGAGTATATATTTTTTTCCACTCCTCATAAGTTAATGGAGCAAGTGAAGTGGTGGTATCAGAATTGCTATCAGTGTCTACTATACTGACATGTGGTATAAAGTTATCTGGCTTAGCAAAGAATGTTGCCAGGTTTGGAGGAATGGGATAAGGAAAAGTATCCTCATCAGAGTTGTCTTCAAATTCTGTAGTTTTAGGTGTTTCTTCAAGTGTTGGTTGTTTATCTCCTCGAGGTACAAACTTATTTATTCCCAGTTGAAATGTGAGTTTTTGGAAGCCTATACCTATAGAGTCACATGTTCTACGACCAATAGCTTCAATTGGTGCAATCAAGCCTTTATGATTCGCACCTATGGGACCATTTCCTTTATAGCCAAAATGTTGCATAATAGATAAACCTTTGCCATATTGCTCAGGTTTTATGTCATAAGGAGGAGTTTGTTCAGAATTGTCTTCTCCTTTATAGATCCAAGCTTTG
>MU226946.1:1518516-1542331 GCA_018584345.1 Thuja plicata
GGAAACATGAAACCCTAAAAGGGAAAACCTAAGGTAAGCTTAAGCAACTAGAGTGAATAGGTGAGTTAGTAATTAGATCAAAATGATTTAATTAATAACTCAAAGGTCTATTACTCTAACACCCCCCGTTAAGATAAGCTTAGGGAGAAGCAAAACCTATGAAACTACTGCAGAAAGCAGGAAAGATGGGTCCCAGCAACAAGGCCTGATGAGGCACCCAAGTACAAGAAATCTATGTGAAATAGGGAAATAAAGAAAACCCAATGGGAAAAACTTTACCCCATAAAGAGATGAACTAGATGAAGGAAACAAAGCCTCCAATCTAGGAAAAAAGTTCCAGAGAAAGGAACAAGAAAGAGCAAGAAGCATCTCCGAAGCATGAGGCTGCAAACACTGTTAGAAGTAACTGTTAGAACCCCCACTGAAAAAGTGCATGACAGGTAGAGAAGAAAAAGTCTGAAGAGCTGATCAATCAAACCCAGGAAGCAATAGAACCAACAGGAGAACCCCTCCATAATGCTGAACAGGGAGAGGTGACAGGAACACTGAAATGCAATGCCAGAAACATCTGCAAAAAGAAGAATTAGGAACACCAACAGTGCAATAGAAGCACAAGCACAGGATATAGGGTGGTGTCACCGACACACAGCATGGGCTAATGTCATGAAAGGTACGCTCACTTGACAAAGGTGGATGAGCACAAAATGACATAACATCATAGCCCCCATGACACTTTATAACAGAGTGTGAGTACAACACACAGAAGGTGTTCAAAATCCTAGAAATGCAGAAGTAGGCACTTTATCTTAGTATGTTTACAGAAAAAAGAATGCTCTAGAAGAGAAGCATACAAGCTCAGAAGTCAAAAAGAAGAGTGAGCCAGAAAGATCAGAAGAAGAGATCCCATGACCTATAGAACCCAAGTAATCTGCTAGAGGGTGAAAGATGCCAAACTTGGAGGAGAGAGAACATAGAGTAGAATCTGGAAAAAAGACCTCAGCAACTGAATAGTTCACTGAACTAGCTTTTCGACGATATCTGGTTTGCCAAAAATGGAGTCTGTATGAGCTAGATATGGCTCCCAGAAGGCAAAAACAAACATCAGACTTTGACAGCAAAAAACACTGTCAAAACAGCAGAGCCAAAAAACCTAATCACCATAATCAAAAAGAGCTTTTCGACGATATAACAAAGTCCAAAAAAGGCCTCCGTAAGCTCCAAA
The DNA here is from genome assembly GCA_018584345.1 of Thuja plicata. NCBI lineage: Eukaryota > Viridiplantae > Streptophyta > Pinopsida > Cupressales > Cupressaceae > Thuja > Thuja plicata. The sequence goes on from MU226946.1 coordinate 1,519,739, forward strand.
TAGAGAAAAAAAGGTGAGAAGGGCCCAAAAAAGCTCAAAATCTAGGTTTTAAGCCCTTAGGGCTAAAAAAAATTAGGCCCCTGGGTGCATGGCTTGCGCAGGGGCTGAAACTAGAGCCTCTGGTCATCAATATGACCGCTGCCAATGCAAAAGAGGGCCCAGGGGCTAAACAATCCTATCGGGTGGCGCCAAAGGGCAGAGTGGAGCGGGGAGGAGGGTCGGCAGGCTGTGGTGGGCTGCAGCGGGGCCGGTGCTGGCAGGGGCCAGGAGGCAGAGGGGGCCGGTGGTGGCGGGGGTCGGTGGAGCTACTGCAGGGCAGCGGGGGCCACGAAAGAAGTGAGCATCGGGGGAGCCATTGCCGGAGGATCCCGGAGCAGTGGCGCCATTTTAAAATTGTAGCCTGTGCTTTTAAAAAAGCAAAAAAACCTTTCAAAATTAGGTTTTTTTAATTTTTTTGATTTTTTTCTCAGTTTCCATGTCGTACGGCACTGGAAACCAAAAAAATTTTGCCTCCAGAGTCCAGATGTCCAAAATGGACAAGTTTTATATGTATTCTAGGGTTTTTGGGTGCTCTGAGCTCAATGGAGATGTCCGTTTGAGCTCAAAGTGACCAGAAACAAAACCCAAAATAAAAAAAATACATAAAAAAACCTTTGAAACCCTTGAAAACCTTCTATTTCTGGTATGCTTCAATGAAACACAAATAGTGAGCAGCAAGCAAGCTCTGATACCATGTTGGATTAGGCTAAAAGCTAATCTCCCAAGAACACCTGCATGCAAACCTGTCACATGGAAGAAGCAAAGACAGAAGACAGAAGAAGCTACGGAGGCCAAAAAGCCAGAGACATCATATTCATGTTCAAAGAATGAATTTCTATTATAAACAAAAATGATTACATTACAATCTCCTTACAAAATACAAAGAGGTGAATCCTTATTAAAGGAAACATGAAACCCTAAAAGGGAAAACCTAAAGTAAGCTTAAGCAACTAGAGTGAATAGGTGAGTTAGTAATTAGATTGAAATGATTTAATTAATAACTCAAAGGTATATTACTCTAACAAAATGAACAAATCACAGTTTGTTTATATCCACACTCAAAGCATTGAACTCAATAATGCATGAAGTAAGTCCCCACACAGCTCATGGCACAATTTCAAAGAAATATAAGAGTATATCCCCAATCCCAGCATGATTTCCAAGTAGTTACAGAAATTTTAAGAGGGTGAAGAAATAATTTAATCCCTAAAGAAGAAATTGTCATTCCTCAAATGTCGTTATGAATACAACATATGTGAAATGAAGGATCTCGTATAAAACAAAATTTGACATTTTCCTTTCGTATGAACATGAGAACATAGAATACACATGGGCATGGGAATTTATCATACACTCAGACAAGCCCGTGGAAGGCTAAGTTCAGACAAATTTTTCCAAATACCTCCGTTCCTACCAGGGGTGCATGTTTGTCAAGATTTGGGAATGATTTTCTTTGTCAGGAGTCCTCCCAAAGGCCCCCAGTTTAGCTTCCATATACTTAGAATTCTCCATGCCAACGCTCAATACAGTTCCACTATCGTTAAGGAAAGACAAGGAAAGATGAATCCCTCATGGCACATCCCAAATCATGCCAATCACATACTAGAGGAACAAATGAAGAAATAAGAAGCCCGACTCAAATTTCAGTATGGTCTCAGGAACAAAAATAAAATGAAGTCTCACTTAGGAATGAAGGCAGAAGAAAGTCAGAAGGAAGGAACGAGACAAGAAGTCTCATACTGCAAAACGTGAGACATGTCTGAGGTCCACCAGTGAGCCTGAGCATCACCAAAGCGCCAGATGGAGGCACTCAGTTTTCAACAGTAATTACAGCCAGCTCGATTCCAATGAGATGGAAAGAAAGTTAAAAAAATAAGAGAATCTGCCATCTTACTAGATTCCCACACGCACATAGCCAAGAACGTGTTTCAATGCATGTAGAGGATAGTCAAATCAATAGAGAAAATCCACGAACACTACTAAATCCTGCCCCCAAAATCCTCAGAGCGCATTTCAATAAAGATTGGGTAAAAGTCAATACAAAATAATTCCTTCACCACACCCAAATCTCGCTCAACAGTGAAAAATGATGCAAAATGGAGGAGGTCAAGGAATGTTGGAAATTAAGGAGGTTCCCCCTCAACTCACAAATCCCACCCACACAAAAGAAGGAGCACGATTCAACGGGATTGAAGGATAGCCAACTCAAAACAAAAATTCCTTCAACCTTGCCAAAACCCGCCCAATCACTCTCTCGAGTGCAATTTAATGCATTTGGAGGAAAATTCTAAAGTAAAAGAAAATTTGCAATGACCTCCAAATCCCTCCCTAGCACAAAAGATGGCGCATTCTTTAGAAAGTCAGGAAATAAGGGAATAAAATAAAATAATTCGTCGTGGGTGAAGTGTTTAAAAAAAAAATCAATAGTGATTATAGGACCATAATTCGTTGGAGGGATTGGGAGAAGAGAAAAATAAAGTTCATCCTTACATCTTACATAATAATTAAGTTGTGTAAAACCAAGGAGCTTGTTCATTTATCCATTGAGGATTTTAACGAAAGTGGGATTTTATTATTTCATGATGGAAACATAGAAAGTTCATTCTCGATTCATCAAATGCAAAAAAGTCAAATCTTGAAAAAAAAAATGGAAATCTTGGAAAAGTTCCAAAATCTCAAAAAAAAAATGAAAAGATGAAATTGATTGAAATTTTCAAAATGGTAAAAAATTTAAGTCTTATCAAATTTTGAAGAAAAATAGGAAAAATGGGAAAGTTTGGAAAACTCAAAAAATTTGCAAACTTAAAATTTCTAACATCGTGAAAATTAGAAATCTTGGAAATCTTTAAATATTGGAAAGAATTGGAAAATGGAAAATTCCAAAATCGTGAAATCTTGGAAATGGAAATTTTTGAAACTCTTGGAAAAAGGTAAAATTTTGAAAATCTTGGAAAAGGGTGAAAATTGGAAATCTTGAAAATCTCGAAAAACTTGGAGATTTTGAAATTTGCCGCAAATGGAAAATTCCAAAAAATTGAAAATTTCCAAGCATTGAGAAATTGAAAATTCTAAAATTGTAAAAATTTTCAAAATTTGGAAAATTTGCAAAACTTTGAAAAACTCAGAATTTTGGAAAATTTGGGAAAAACTCAAAATGTCAGAAGATGTGGAAGTTTTGGAAAATGTGGAAAATTTTGGAAATTTTGAAATCCGAGATAAATTGGAAATTATCAAAAAATGATAAAATTGTAAAAACATCTCGAAACCTCAAAAAAATTTCAAAATCGTAGAAAATTCAAAAAATCTTAGAAATTTTGAAAAGTGAAAGAATTCCAAAATCGTGCAAAAAACTCAAAATTTTGGAAAAAGCAAAAAACTGCAAATTGTAGATAAAAGAGTTTTTTCGATTTAAAGACAATATAAATTAAATATTGAATTTTATTAATATTTAATTAATAAACTTTCAAAAAAAATAAAAAGCGATAAAATGAGATGAAAAATTAATTAAATATTAGGTTTTATCCATAATTAATAAATAAAAAAAGTGACAAGTTAATTGTAAAAATTTGGAAGATTAAAATGGGATTAAATCGCTTTTTCAATTTTGGGTAAAAATTAAATATTAAAATTTATTCTTTTCTTTCAATATTTAAAATGAAAATTTAAAAAGTTGGATAAAATTGAAACTTCCTCATGAGGTAAAAGTGCTCAAATGGGCAAGATTTTTTGAAAATGGAGAAAAATAGAGACAAGTGGGGTTGGTGGGAGAGAATCTTCATTTTAATTGGCAGCTTCCTAAAATTAGTCTGCAATTTTTAAAGCAGTTTTTTCAGGGTTTCAGTCTATATATGAGGACCTCTCATTTCATTATCACACAGTTCAAGAAAAATGACTTGAAGAGAAATTTTTAGGAATCAAGAGGATTCGAGTGAAGTTTTTCTTGAAAAATTGAGCAAAATTCTTGAAGAGAGAAAATTTCCAAGCAGCAAGAAATTCGTTGTTTTCAGAAGGCGTGAAGGTTTCAGAGGAATTTTTCAGTAAGTTTGTTGAACAAGCACCTTGAAAGAGAGAAAATCCAATTCTGAAGGAAACGATGAAGAATTTGTCAGATTTTCAGATTTGTTCTCCTTCTTGAGTAATTGATCTACTTTTTCATCTTCCTGCACAATTCTTATGTTTATTTTGCTTTTGTTTTGCAGGAATGGTTGAGCCTAGAGGAACAAGCATGACAAGGAATCAGTGATAAAGAATGAGCAGGGAAGCTTTTATCCAGAATCCAAGATTGTTTCAAAATGGGTAGAAGTTGGAGATACCAACCTCGGATGCCTAGACATGACTTAGTTTCATAGGATGATGTTTGGGTATAAAGATCATCAGCCGACCCATTTGGCCACCCAGATTGTGAACAGTGGGATCATAGCTGCAGCTGCCTTTCTTCCATATTTTTAGCATTCTGAGTTGATTGTGGAATGCGTCAAACACTTAAATTTAGAGGAAAAAATTATTAAAGATGCAGATGGTAACATCATTTCAGACCTTTCTCCACCTGCGATTACTGAAGCATTTGGAATCCCTTCTTCCAGGAAGTTGGTATTAAAGACAAAGGAGCAAGCACACAAAGTTTTCACTGTAGGAGTTCAATACTATGAAAACATAATAAAAGATAAGTGGTTGAGAATGATCAATGACAACCTGAGTGAGCAATTGGTGAACCTGAAGAAGTCACATAAGCTTTATATGAGCTCCTATGTCATATACATGTTGCAATGAAACATGATATATGAGGGATTATGTAAGGGAGAAATCAGAAGTGGCACTTCATGTTTGAAAGTCCACTAGTATTACCCTTAGTTGCACTTGCAGGCCATAGATGATTATGTCTGAGTCAATCATGCCTTCACAATGCAAATTGCCAGGAGTTTACAGAAAAGATTGCACATGAGGTTAACTTATGGAGCAATGAATCTAGTGGATGAATACGGATCTTGGTTCATTCAGTTTCCCACTTTCTCCGATATTAAAGTGTAGGGATTTTTGGTGCAACCTTACAAGCTCCCAAGATATCCTACTGACAAGATGGTTCTGTCAGAACTCACTTGGCAGCTGACAGTGTATGACCAAATTAAGAAAGGCAAGAGGAGGTTAAGATTGGATTTCCCAATTTCTGTAGGAGAGGATAAAGTTGAAGAGTGCCCATGTCTAAAGGTGATCGAAAGATCCCTAAGTTGCACTTCTTCCATCTTCCATTCTACTTAGGAAGGCCAGATTTTGATCCCTATAACAAATCAAGTCAATGGCAGGTGCAAGGTATCAGTACAGGATGCACCTTGAAGATTTTTGCACCAGTGCTGCAGATGAAAATGAGATAAGGAAAAGGATGCACTCTAGATTTCCCATGACCATCATCAGAGCTTGCAAAATATTTTACATACCTGATCAGATGGAGGAAGATTCAAATGTGCTTCAGAAAGGGTATAATCTGGAAAAATAAAAGGCTACTCATCCCTATGACTAGAAAAGGAAGGAGGTTTCAGATCTTGATGCATTGGAAAAACCAGTCCTGGACTTCACAAGGTGGTGGGTTGAGCGACAAATTGATAGAAAGAGTGTACCAAAGGAGTACTATACATACAATTTGTTGGGACATCAACCACTACGGGATGAAAGTCAAAAGAAACCTTCTAGAGAAAGAGTAGAAGAAGGAGAGATTCCATCAAGGGGTGAAGAAAATAGGAGGGAGAAGGGTGTTACACGGGAAATACACACAAAGAGAAGGTTGGATCTTCATGTTGAAGAACCAAGATCTAAAGATGTGTCATCCTCACCTTGCTAGACTCAGAGTGTGCAGGAGATAGACACTTTCACCAGGAGGGAAGTAGAAACAAGCACAAGGGAAAGAACAGAGCAAGGAGAGAAATGCATGAGAAGGTTGATACAGGATAGATTATCAATGCCAATGAGGGGTTTGTGCTAGGAAGAAGAAAGGAGCAGGATGTTACCACAGAAGAAAACCTTGATGTATTTTTAGAAGGATAAAAGAGGAAGATATTCCCACAGCCAAAGAGGAGATTCTTGCCAAAGAGAAACCAGCTCCAGAGGTGATGGAAGAAAGTCCTAGAGCCGAGGAAATCAACCCAAGAGTAGTACAGGGACAAGCGAAGTTGATGATGTAGAAAGATCAAGGTGTCACCATTTAAGAATGGGTGAAGTACAGGCTCCAAAGAAGTTAGGAAAATGAGGTTGATCCGACAGTTGTATTGTAGGAAATTATGAATTGAATCAGCCAGTTACAGGAGAAAGGAAAAGATAAGAAAGAGGTTTGCAAATATTTTTAGAGGAGAGTCTAGCTCTAGAACCCTTTAGCTTGCAACACCAACCATGGACAAGACAAAGGATCAAATCACTCTAGATGAGTACAACATGGCCGAGTTCAACTTAGGTCATGCCTCTTGAGATCAGGTATTGGAGGAACTTGATGATTCTACACAGGCATTCTAAAACAAGATGAGGAAATTAGAATAGAAATACCTGAGGCAGAAGGGAGAGATCAGAGCAATATGAAACTACGTCAGCAACCTACCTCATCTAGTGAGGGAAGAAGGTTGATCTTTTGTTCCTCTGTTGGTTGTTCTAAATGAGTCAATAGATAGTATAGATAGAATCAGGAAAAATTCTCAAGGGGTGGAGGATTGGATTGAAGGAATCCAAAATGAGGCCTACAAGAATGCTCAAGACTTGGTACTCATTTATGATAGGGAACTAGCCATCCTTTCCCAAATTCAATGCATGGAGGAATCATGGGAGGATGAGCGTATCTATCAAGATGAGATGATCATGAAATTACAAGAGTTGATGGATATGCCCAGGAAGGTACTAGTTGACCATGCGATCTTTAAAGAAGGAGAAGCGTATGATTTGATGGGATGGTAGGGTGCAGTGCTCATGGCCAAGGAAATGTTTGGTCATTTCATTCAGGAATCCACTCAAATATTGAAGGGAATAACTGAGAACATGAAGTAGGAAATCTCCAACACTGTCGCATCACTGGTGTCAAAAAGGTTGTATGAAAATGAAATAATGGTAGGCAACCTAAAGATTTCTTTGGATTGAATTTCTTCACCATGGATGACTTTGAGAACTTATCCACTTTCTCGAAAGACATGCATACTGCTCGGGATTTATTGCCAGAATGGGAGGATAGCTTAAGATTTGGAATTCAGGCAAGAATCAGCACCAAGTGTCAGTGTGGATGAATTAGAAGCGGTTTTGGGAAGATTCTAGGCATTCAGACAGAAAGGTCAAAGGTAGACTTCTTGGTAGAGGTGCATTTAATGCATAGTGGGCACACTTAATGGTCATTTATTGTATCCCACTTTCCTTCTGAGCATGCCTACAGTACTTATTACCCACTATGATAGTGGATTCCTTTTGCATTAATGTAGATTCCTTCTTCCTTTCCCTAACCCTAATTAGGGCTGAAGTGGCACAATCTGGGCCATTAATTATTATGTCAATCGGAGCTGCAATTTGTATTTGAGGACCTATATAAAGGCCTTACTTCTCATTTGTAAGGGAGTGGATTTTGAGATTGTTGCTACGGGCTACTGAGACAAGAAAGTTTTCATTGTTGGTTTCATGGTGAATACTTGATGTGTTTTAGTTCTTGCTTGGTTTCACAATTCCCTCATTTAGTTTAGATTTGTTGGATTAAAGTTAGATAAAGTGTCATGATTGCAATGAGAAATATGATGGTGTTTTGGTGAGTTCCTTTGATTCATACTTTTGACATTTTAATAATTGCAAATCATTGTGCAAAGTTATCCTAAACCTCATTCTTGCATATGATTAACTTATGTCATTCACGTACATTTTTCATCATGATGGTGTCCATGGTGTTATGAAAATCATTTGTATAAACCTTGAAGATTGCATCAGTTCTCATGTAGTTGTAGTATAACTTGGTGAAGCGAAACCTGGTTATTGGGAAATTTTCCACTGAAGTAATAATCATTTCTATCACTACCCTTAGGAGTATATTAAAATTCCTAAACCCTACCCCTTTTTATTTCTACATATCTCGTGAAAATCACAAAAAGAAGAGCGTTATTGCAAATCTTTCCAAGATTGAAAACGTAAGGCCCCTTGTGATATTTAGCAAATCACATTTATCATCGAGCTTATCCACGGTCAAGGTTTGACATGAAATGAACCTTGGAGTGACCTATATGATCTTCTCACAATCTTAGCATATATGGAACTTTGATTAAGAGAGGATAAGATACCTTGGTATTTTTTCTACGGTTTGGTGGGTCATAAAACTCACATCAACAAAAACTTGCGCTAGAAGGAGGGACTGACACTTAAGTTTTTAAATATTTTATACCATGAATCAAGATGGTGCTACCGCGTAGAGACATCATACCAATCCTGCATCCAAATGTCAGATTCAGAGATGACCAAGAAGACATCATTGCAGGATTGAACTCTCTTGCCTAGAAAGTTAAGAGAAGTGCAGCTGAGTATATGCGAGTGAGTTTTGTTTTAAAAGAAGAAGAAGAAGAAGAAGAGAAATCTTAGAGGATTGAAGTAGCTATTCAAAGAGCATTAATAATTCAGAGAAATGAACAGCTTTCAGTGCCTGTCAAAAGAAATTAAGGAATATTTCACATACTAGAGCGCATTAATTCATTCTCGCCTGAGGTATATCGAAGAATTTTAAGATCCACTCTGGGAGTGAAAGAATTACAAGAATTAAAGTTTGATCCAAAGCCTAGGCAAAGCAAGAAAGAAGCATAGACAATTTAAAATTCACCAAGTGTAGCTGATCTTACAAGGTTATTTCAAACTCCACCCTCACAGCGTCGAGCGCAAGAAATTGTTGATGTCCAACAAGGATTAAATCAAGGAGGATTTCAACAAGGAGCTACACAAATTAAGAAAATAATAGTTTAGATACCCATACAAGTAGTTACTCCTGCAACCATTCAACGACAAGTTCTAGCAATGGCCCAACAACCATGGCATCTGCAAAATGTGTCACCTCTCATGACATTTTCCACTTCTCATAATATGATGAAGAATCTAGAGCATTTCTATTCCAAATTCTTTGTTAATGACGTCAACCACACTGCTGATGAACACATTAAGATTTTTGAAGATGCCCTTCAAAATAGAAATGTTCAAGAAGAAGATGTTTCCTGTAGACTATTTCCCTATTCACTGGGGGAGGAAATATTTTACTGGTACATTAATCTACCTCCTATTTCAATCCCAACTTGGCAAGAATTGAAGGATGCATTTCTAGGGAAATTTATACTGTTGATCACTCCAGCTAGGTTACACAAGCAATTCATTAAGATAAGAAGGAAAGAAGGTGAGGCAATTGGTGTCTTCAATAATAGATTCCAAAGGGTTTATTCCAGATTGTACGATCACTACCACATGGGTGACGATGCAACATGACCTATTTATTATGCAGCTCTGGATTGTTTCACTTCCATGTTTTTTCAGAAGACACATCCACCTCCTACCAATTTTATTAAAGCATATGCAGAGGCCAAAAGAGTAAGTTTGTAGTCACCAACAACTTCCACAAGAGTGCCAATTTTTTTGGGGAATCCTAATGCACTGAATCAAGGAACGATGAACTACATGCCTACTATTAATCTGGTTCATGTTCCTTCCAATCACTTAGTGCCGCATCTAGGGGCTCCTATGTCTCAGGAAATGCCAACACAACTTGTGTATCTCCAGAACATGAAAACTTCAACAAGAAATCAAGAAGAAAGAGATGATTTGAGGGATCTGATAGAGAAAGTAAAGAAGTTTTCCACCAAGGTCACCTACCTAAGAAACCAAAATAATCAATTGCAAAATCAAAAAAGAAATTATCACTCATGTCAAAGTAACAACCAAGGATATCAAGGGAATCCTCCAGCTCACCAAGAGCATCATCAGGGATACAATCAGGGGTATCATGACAACAATCTCAATTATCAAAACAATAATCAAAAATATCAAGAAAACAATTCTGGGTATCGTAATAACAACCAAGGACACCAGAGAAGGTCATGGATCATGAATCCAAATAATGGTGGAGTTCCCTCTCCATTGGATAATCCACCAGCCTCTGAAATCTGACCTGCAGATAAATTTTCCTAGTAGAAGCAACATTGTCTAGATGGTGTAGATTACATGAGACAAATCAACATTCAGAGTTACAGTGCCAAGAATTTTAGAGGGCTGTCAAAATTTTCAAAGGAGAAGTAAGAAACACTACTACACCTAAAAATCCTCTGCATGTAGGGTATGAATTGGTTCCTTCACCGAGGTATGACCAGGTGCTAGTCTTTGATGATTTCACATTTCCTCTGCCTAGTATGCAAGAGTAGACGTCCATGCAGAATAATCAAAAATTTCCATCGGCATTAGCTAATGGTCCTATGGAGGTGCCCATGTATCAAGCTCCGCTAAGAAATTAACCTCCACATACACCCCCAAATGAACCATTACAAAGGGATGGTTTTTTCTTCCCTTATTTGTATAACATTTTCCTAGTGGAGGGAGTAAATGAAGTTCAAGCATATTAGCAAACATCTGGGAATGCCACACTATAAACTTATCATATGAATTATAGAAACCAAGAGCCATTGACAACATCAACTCCTTTGAACAATTTCTCGATGCCCCCGCATCCCAATACGAGAAATGCTTTGAGTCCTTTGATATTCTTGCCTGAGTATTGGTAGCCTGCTAATTCACAAGGTGAAAGAAGACAACCTGTTGTGACTAATTCTCCGCAGAATGAAAGAGGGAAATTGAGCGTGCAATCAATCAGTCAACAAGGAGAATAAAGACAAGGAAAATCCTCCCATGGAGGAATTCAAGAGGTTGAGATCTTACGTCCTAGAAGAATTCAAAAGGATCAAGGTTAATCTATCGCTATTTGAATTAATGAAAATTGCAGAGGTTAAACAAAAATTATTGGGAATTCTGACTGACACCCATCCAAGGACCATTTCCCAAGTTGCATCACATCCACCTAGGTGTGCCCCCAATAATCCTCAATCCAGTTTTGCACAGAATACCAATGTTTTTGAAGATGTACAACCAAGTGCATCTAATGGATCTCAACATTCTCCAAGCTTCATTGGGAAGGTGGAAAAAATTTCAAGTAATCAAAAGACTACAACTATTAACGGAGTCATGCCACAAAGTGATCCTGCAACTATAGGAAAGGAAATAAATAGAAATATAGATGCTCCGATGGAACAAGAAACAATGAAAAAGAAGAATAATGTTCAACAAAGCACCAAGAATGAATAATTTAATCCAAGAGCACAGAAGCCTGTGGTTTTCTATCAAGGAAAAGAGGAGTCTGTCCCTTTCCTCATATCAGTCAGAATTTTTGGGAAAATGTTGCATAATTGCTTAATATATTTTGGTGCATCTAGTAGTGTGATACCCCTGGCGATATGTAGAAAATTGGGATTAATCCCACTGCAAATAGATAAAAAGGTGACACGTCTAGATAAAATAGAGGTTCCAATTGGAGAATTGAATAACATTCAAATGTAATTGGCTTCAAATCCGCAAATCTAGAGTTGTATTGACATATCTATTGTGGATATTCCAGAAGGATACGATGTGCTATTGAGTCGAGATTGGGGACAAAAATTGAAGGGATATATAGCTATTGACTTCTCACACATGTGGTTACCATGGAAGGGAATCACAAATTAGATAAGGATAAAGAGTACACATAGGCTCTGACTGGTGATAACTAAATACGGTGAAGTAAATGAGATTTTGTTCATGGAAATAAGTTTGGGATCATATGTGCCCAAAACTGGAGAAATTTTAATGTTACAAGGTTGCAATCAAGCAGCATGTCCAGAAGTGATTCCCAAGTTTATTGAGACTCTCGTTGATGATAATCTAGAGCCAACACTTAATGAAGGGATGTTTGAAAATTTTAGGAACTTCATCCTAAAAAGTGTTAAATAGGAAATTTAATTGGGTAAAGATGCTTGCATTCAAAATCTGTTGTTACCCAATTGGTGCATAATTAATAATGCTTTCCACTTAGAGATTTCATGCACAATGTGTAAAGCCACTATTGCATAGGTATCAAAGATGGTCCTGCAAGCGTCAATGGCAAGAAATGTTGAGGAAATCATTGATGTTGAAAATTCACCGCACGTGGCAATTCTGGAGCCACATTATAGAGAATTTGAAGAAAGTAAAGATCAAAATTTTCAAGAACAACATGAGAAAAGGATAGAAGAATCAGGATCTGAATCCTCCGATGCACAAACTAATGATCAAGCATGGACACTATCCTTTGATGGATCTATCAAAGAATGGAAATGGAACCAGCATCGCGTTGGTTGGTCCAAATGGAGAAACTTATTTGGAAACACATAGATTGCAGTTCACATGTATGAATAATGTTCTTGAGTATGAATAATTGGTTATTGGGTTGCTACTCTCTATCCAGAAGGGCGCCAAGATCCTTCATGCATGAGGAGACTCAGATATAGTGTTTGTACAAGTTTGGAAACAATATGCATGCCATGACAAAAGGTTGGGTCACTACCACAATAAAGTGTGGGACTTAATTGAAAGCGTTGACGCTTTCAACATTAAAAGGATATGTAGAGAAAATAATCTGGTGGAAAACTCACTAGCCCAATCTGCAAGTTTGTTGGAACCATTGGCCATGGAGTGTGTGAATAAATTCACAGTTGAGCTAACTTCAGTACCATCAGTCCCTGACAATGTTAAAAATTTCCAATTGTTTGAAGATGATAAGCATATCCTCAATTTTTTGACAAGTTCAAGGGTGTCTGAAGCACAAATCATCAATGAAGGGGAGGCACAATGAGAATAGTTTGAAATCTAAGAAATAATAGATTTAAGGATGAACACCATTCCTAAGGAAATGATAGAGTTGGAAATCATTTTTGACTCTAACAGATTAAGTGCCCTCAAGTACTAGACATCTGATCGAGGTGAATGCGAAAAGGTAAATATAGAAACATAAGAAGATGTTAAGAATGTCTTCATTGGGAAAGTTTGTACTCTGGAGGAGAGAGAAGGAATCCTAAATTTGATGAAGGAATTTCCAGATGTAATTGCATGGGGATATGAAGATTTGAAGACATATGACACATCCCTCATCACACATACAATCCCACTCAATCTAGGTAGTAAACTATTTTGACAGATATAGAGGCTGATAAATCCAATGTTGGAACCATTGATTCAGCAAGAAGTCAAGAAGTTACTTTTGGCGACGATAATCTTTCCACTCAGACACTCAATGTGGGTCACCAACCTGATTCATATTAGAAATAAAAATGGAGAAATAAGATTATGTGCAGATTTCTGAAATCTTAATAGAGCTTCAGAGAAAGACAATTATCTGGTGTCATCCTTAGAAGTTGTACAAGTTGTAAATGGGTCTCAGATGATGTCATTTTTAGATGGTTATTCTGGTTATAACCAGGTGATGGTAGAAGAAGAAGACAAATTGAAAATTGCATTTACGACAAAGTGGGGCACCTTTGCTTACAGAAGAATGCCCTTCAATTTGATCAACATCAGAGCCACTTTAGGGCCATGGATTAAGCCTTAAAATATTTGATTGGGAATTGCATTATTATTTACATGGATGATCTCATTGTGTTCTCTAGACACAGAGAAGACCACATAAATTATTTGAGAAGAATCTTTCAGAGATGCAGAAGATATGGAATTTCATTAAATCTAAAAAAATGCATGTTCGTTGTCACCAAAGGAAAACTATTGGGTCATATGATCTCTAAACATGGAATATCAATTGATCCTAAATTCATTGAAGCTATCTCAAAAATTGGTCTACCATCTAGTCAGAAAGAGTTGAAATCATTCTTTGGGAAAATTGACTTTGTAAGGAAGTTCATCACCGGATTCACCGAGATAGTCAAGTCATTGAATGATACATTGAAGAAGGGTGCAAAGATATATTGGACACTTGCATCAAAAAGAGAATTTGAAAAGATCAAACAAGCTACTGTGGATCCTCCTATCTTGGTCATTTTACATATATTCCTTCGCTTCAGAACACACATGTGCGGCTATCCTCAGTCAAATATCAGAAGAGAAATATGAGCGCCCTATTGCATTCATGAGTTCTCCACTGAAGGATGCAGAATTGAGATACCCAAATGTTGAAAAACAAGCATATGCTTTCGTGAAGGCGATAAAGAAATTTAGACATTACATTTTGAGAAGCAAATTACATGCAATAGTTCCTGATGCCGCAATAAAAAAAACTTGTTAACATAGAATGAGTTAAGAGAAAGAAGAGGAAAATGGATGGCTATAATTCAAGAGTACGATATGGAGATACAACCTATGAAACTAGTTTGTGGACAAGCTCTGACATAGATAATTGCAACAATTGGACCCAGATTAGTACAACAGGTGTATGTACTGGAAGAAGTATCTCTGGATGAATGGTATGATGACATTGTCTACTACTTGTTGAATCATAAGTACCCTTCTCACTTGAATCCAGTGGAAAAAAGAGTATTGGGAATGAAAAGTCAACATTTCATGCTTTAGGGAGCTATCTTGTATACAAAGAATCATGATGGAATCTATCTGAGTTGTGTCAATAGGGAAGAAGAAGGACAAATTATTGAGCACTTATACAGTAAACATGGAACAAGTCATGGAAGAAGTCTATTTATAGCCCATCAAATTTCAAGGGTGGGATATTACTAGCCCACATTATTCAAGGACACACATGAACATGTGAATACCTATCACACATGTCAAGTTGTTACAAAACTTGAAAGGAATTATGCCATGTCATTACAGTTTGTGACTGAAGTAAAACTTTTTTCTAAGTGGGGGTTAGACTTTATTGGTCTGATCAATCCGCCTTCTTTAGGAAAACATAGATACATCCTAATCTCTATAGATTATTGCACACTGTGGTTGGAGGCACAAGCACTCAAACAATGCACAAGTGATGTGGTCATCAAATTCCTGGAGGTGAATATCATTACTAGATTTGGATGTCCACATGCCCTGGTGTGTGACAATGGATCTAGATTTACATCTTTGAAATTTTCAAATTGGGCATTTGACTATGGGATATAACCTTGAATTTTTCATTAAATTACTATTTGCAAGGAAATGGATTGGTTGAATCAACAAACAAGAATTTGCTAAGCACAATCAAGAAGTAACTAGACAAGAATCTGATGGATTGGCACACGCAATTAAGGTTCTCCCTTTGGGAAGACACAATCAGAATCAAAATTTCCATAGGGACGTCTCCCTATCAGTTGGTTTATGGACAAGATCCAATTTTCCCAATTCAGCTGGTGTATGAAGTTGTTCTTCATCAGTTTCTCTCCAGCATCCTCTTTCTCTATTCACTCCCCTAATTCATAATGAATTAGATTGTCTCTTTATAGACATGATATCACCGTTTCTCACTTCTTGATTTTCTTGTTCTTGGCGTTATGCGCAATCTTAGCCAATCTTGCTTTAAAGATTTACTTTAGTTTTATCCCTTAGATTTCTCCTTGACAACTGGATAAAACAACTTTAAATCTTTTACTTATCTCTGGCTTTGACTTGTCGATGAAAACAATGTTAACAACCAGTTAAGTCTATCTTTAGCTCTTGCCAGCTAAGTATTTTGTCATTTTTGAACTTTAGCTAATTTCGGTGTTTTAACTCTTGTTGGCTTTAGTCAACACTTCAGTTCTCCTTGGGCATCTCCATCGGGGTTGTCTATCCATTAGGCATCACTGTGAAGTTCTGTTTGTCGGTAATGCTTGTAATTTTTCTCGTCGATAATGCTTGTCGGTTTTTTTGCTTAGGAAACACTGTGACTTTTACTTTCGGTTTTCTCTATCCGTCAGGTTCCACTAGTCTCTGATTATTTGAAGTCTTTTACACTTTGTATATAACCGATCAGATTATATCAAGTTGATATCAATGAAAATACAATTCATTAACTAATTTAATGTCTTGCATTATCTTTCTCCATTTCAATGATCAACTTAACATCTTCAAACATTCAATCAGTTATATGTCATCAATCTCTCCCTTTGGCATTGATGACAACACCCTACATTACCACACTATATTATTACTAATACAATATAAAATATATCAAGTGTATTTCAAACATCTCTCCCAAATCTTTTTGTTATATAACCAATACAAATGTTTGGTTCTCGGTAAGCTCAAATAGCTTAGATTTTTTTCTTGCAGAGTGTGTTCTTCAATCTTTGATCCCTTTACTGGATAGATGTATCAGCTTCTGATTCTGTTTCATATATGTGTTCTGCCTTGACTATTTCTCTCCTTGATCATCTCTTTTTCCTTTGACAATAATCTCTCCCTTAATATGTATTCTCTCCCTTATGTTACTTTTCTCCCTTTGATGGATATTTCATATGCAATCTCTCCCTTTGGATAATGATTAACTCTCCCTTTGAATTCTTAGGAACTTCTCTCCATAATGAATGGATAATGATATAATCTCTCCCTAATAATGAGATAATCTCTCCCTTTGACAACAATGCCAAACAATTCTTCCATATCATCTTCCATCCATTTTTATAATATACTCCTTGAATTTCCCTATCCATCAGCAATACAATGGCTCTGGTGTTCGGTGTAGATATGTACCTTGTTGTGTACAGATGTATCTTTGTTGTCCATCTTTGTGCTTGCATCAACATGAATGATCTTTTGATTTGAGTATAGGCTGATGCAGCCTCCTAGTTAGCTTATTGACCAATAGACAAGGGTTGGACCCCTAGTCTCTGTCTCAGGTACTCGAATGTATCTTTCGGTAATGTCTTGGTAAATATGTTAGCTAATTGTTCCTTTGACTGAACATATTCTAGTATCACTTCTTTTTCTTGCACTTGTTATCTTAAGTAATGATACTTGATTGCTATATGCTTAGTCTTAGCATGCATGACTGGATTCTTTGATATGTTTATTGCACTGGTATTATCACAATAGATAATCACTCGTTCAAGAATCTTCATATTCATACCTTCCAGAAACTATCTGATCCATGCAATATTGGAGCAATTTGCAGCAGCAGCCACATATTCTACTTCCGCAGTGGACTGAGAGATGCATCCTTGCTTCTTGTTGATCCATGTGACAAGTCTTTCACCCATGAAGAATGCTCCTCCAATTGTGCTCTTTCGTTCATCTATGTTTCCATCCCAATCAGCATCTATATAGACTTGTAGCTCAAATTTTCCTTCTCTTTTATACCATAAGCCATAGTCCTTGGTGTTCTTTAGATATCTCAGAATTCTCTTGACAGCAGTCATATGTGATTCTTTGGGATTAGCAAATAATCTTGCAACTATTCCAACTACATGTGTTATATCTGGTCTGGTATAAACAACATACATTAGTTTTCCAATCATTGATCTATACAAGGTATGATTTACCTCATTTGGTTTTTCTTCTTTTGTCAGCTTACATCCAGTTTCCATAGGTGTTGCAACTGGCTTGGAATCTTCCATATTGAATATCTTCAGCACTTCCTTGATGTATTTGGACTGAGTGATATATATGTCTCCATCTTGTTGAAGAATCTGTAGACCAAGAAAGAATTTGATCTCCCCAAACATAGACATTTCAAACTCTTTTCTCATTTCATTAGCAAAGGATTTACATAACATTTCATTTCCCCCAAATATGATATCATTAACAAATATTTCAGCAATCATAATATTACCATCGGTATCTTCTTTTAAGTACAGATTGTTATTTTTACTTGTTCTTACAAATTCAATGCTTATGAGATACGAGTGAAGTCTTTCATACCAGGCTCTAGGTGCTTGTGTCAATCCATACAAGGCTTTATGTATTCTACATACCATGTTTCTCTTGTATGGATCAACAAACCCTTCTGGTTGTTCAATGTATATCTCTTCTTCCAGTATTCCATTTAGGAATGCAGATTTGACATCCATCTGGTATACCTTGAATCCTTTGAATGCAGCATAATCAAGTAAGATTCTTACTCCTTCTAGTCTAGCAATGGATGCAAAGGTTTCACCATAATCAATACCTTCTTGTGCATACCCCTTGCATACTAACCTTTCTTTGTTTCTTGTGACTTCTCCTGTGAGGCCTCACCCCAAACCCATCATAGCTTTTCCAATTACCATTTTGATAGACCTAGTAATTGGCTTTACGTTTTGATGAATTAGGAGTTTTTACCCTTTTGATAGGGATTTGGTTAAATTAGATGATGATAATCTATAATTTACGACACTTTCCATACTCATGATGTTGATCATATGATACATTATGATGATTGACTTAGATTTATGGTGAGATGCTTCAATTTGGGTACACATGTTGATATGAGTTGTTCAGGAAAACTATAATCGAGATTGGAATTATGTCAAGATGTGAAATTCTTTAAAGGTTAAAGGATAGGTGATGAAGTATCTTGTTGAGTTTCAGGACATTTTTGTAACTATTACTTGAGGAATTGGTTATTTGATTTTATGCCATTTGGGTGTTTTTAGAATTGATAAAATTAATGCTTATGTAATTTAGATAAAACTACATCATGATTTATATAAGATCTGGAATGATTAGTGTGACATGTGAGTTAATGAGTTCATGTTCTTATGATTCAGTTTACGCATGTTCATTTGTAAGTCAAGGATTAAAATTTATAATGACGATTATATTATGTGGATTATATTCTGATGCGGATTAGAACCTAAAACATATTGTTGATTTTGGTTATACATGCTTAGATATGTGATTTGATGAGAAAGACTTAATCATGATTGGATTTGATTATTTCATGAATAATGTTTTAAAGTTAGGAAATATCATGAATAATATGTCGTAATGTTAGAGAATTACTTAATGAAAAGTATATTTAAGAATTGAATTTTGCATATTGACTAATGTTGCAAATTATGAATTGTATATATGTGTGTGTGTGTGTGTGTGTGTGTGTGTGATTTTATTGCCTTGGACTACTCATGCTCGAGTTTAGTGTGCAAGAAAGAGAACCATGAAATTATTCAGAGAATTAGGGCTAAACACATGTGAATTGAGTAAGCCAAGATTTAATCCAATAAGGGGTTGAAACCTCATTGTAATGTGATCTTTGTTGTAAATGTAATCTGAATGTGTGTTAATAGTTTAAATTCATGTTGTTGATTGGACATGTCATTGTGAATGTGATATGTATTTTTTTTGGTGTCAATTGACACTTGTATTGTCCATGTGGATGGTGACATGTCAAATTAGGGCTTGGGAAAGAATCATCAAACCTTATAAGATGTTATATTAATCCTACTTGCATATAGATGTCTTGTAGGTATCACATCAAGTTGGAACTCAAATTTGAACTTTAGGGGTACTTGGGAGGCGTCAAAAGTGACCCTAGAGTGTATTTTAGGCCAAAATTAGTTAACCCTAGGGGGATACCATGGGTTGGGGGATATTTTTTACCTATGGGAAAGCCTAGATCACCATTGTGGCCCTCTAAAATGCCTACTTTTCAAAAGTGGCGAAAATAGAGATGACCTTATGCATCTAACTTGTCCCACACTCCTTACTAAACTCTCAATTAAGAGGGGAGACAAGACGTAAGACCAAAGGACTACAGGGCATGTCTCATTAATTTATAGGTCTTGAGTACACTTCTGGGGCTCTTTTTAGAGGGTTTGGAGAGACTTAGTGGGTGTTCACCCACTCTCCAATTTTAGAGACAATTAGGGTTGGAAGAACGAAAATAAAAGGATAAGGGATTCTTCTCAACCAGATTCTTGTCATTTTTCTTGGACCAAGGTTGGTGGATTCTTGCCATGGAAAAATACTCTTGCATTTTAGCTTTGTATGTTATTATTTTTATGAACATGTAAGTCTTGTATGGTGTTCATATATGTAAATATTGTATGGAGTTCATATATGTAAATCTTGTATAGTGTTATTGTATGTAGATCTTGTTATTATGTGTTGGGTTGGAGATGCATTTGGATTTTGTATCGTTTCTTGTTCCTTTGGATTGGGAGTATTTTTCATGGGTGTTTAAGGCATTACTCACCCTTAGAAAGGGAATAAGTGGCCTTGGGTGAAGGGGTTGGTTGGGCTCTCCATTGTAGTGAGAGTCTCTTCTCATGGAGAGAAGAGGGAGAAAATGCAAGGTGTATGGGCCCATGCATGTCATTGTATTTGATCCTAATTTTGGGGGAGATAAGGGAAGATTGGATGGAAAGATGTATGTGATTTTGCCTTGAAGAGGAAATGACCAAATGTGTATATGGAAGGAATGTCAATGTAGCCTTGGAAAGGCATGGAAAAACTCTTGTTGAAAATTTTGAATAGGCAATGGCATTCTCCTCCATGGAAAAGCCCACCTTCACCCTGCTTCAATGGGTTTGGAAAACTCATTTGTGAAACCTTGGTTGAGAGTTAATTATTGTTTTGTGCATATATGATGGTTGTGAGAATTTGGATGTGTTACCTGTTTAGCTTTGGTTGTCCAAGCTCGAGGGTGGTCTCCTTGAGATTTTGGTTGGGAGGTGAGCTTCCCATGGTTCTCTCCATGTATTTGCAGATTTTGAAGTCAAGATGATTGTGAAAAAGCTTGGGAGAAGTCTCTATGTTAGTGTAGTTGTGTGAGAGCAACTTTAATGTTGCATGGTTATTCCTTTTGGATTGAGATTTGTTCTTGTGGAGTGTTGTAATGTTTATATTGAAAGCTTTATCAAGTAAGATGTGAAGAGCTCTTATTCATTATGTAATAGTTTCATTAAAGAAAGAAATATGGTATGTTATCCATTGATTATATAGTTTTTCCATCTTGAAGATGTGTAGTTGTATTTTGAAGGATTACTATAATGTATTTGATTGTGAGTTTCAAGTTAAAAACACTCCATTCTTCCTTTGAAAATTTATATTCTATTCCTATAGGTTCAACATTCTACCTTAAAATCTTCATTGCAACCTCAATTTTTGAGAAGGAAAGATAAATTTGATAACTTTAGTAAATCAAACAAGTTAGTATGTTAATGTAAAAATCAACTAATAGTAATATTAAATTTATAGTTCACTTAGTGTATTGCACTAATAAAATAATTCAAATGCATACAATCAACTACTATAATATTAAAACTAAGAAATCAATATGTTAGAAGCAAAAAACAAAAATACCCATGACACTTTCCATATTTTTAAAGCAAAAATGCTCTCTAGAATTTGTATGGGAAGGGAAATAATTCTCTTTACCATAGAGAATATTCCCTTCTCGAGATGATCTTCCTAATTAGAGTTAGTATTCTAACTCCCTAACCTAACCTAGTTGTTAGAAAACAAAACTAAATTCTAAATTAAATAAAGAAATCATCACATAAGTTTTATAACATTTCCCTTCCCATAAATGGGCGCAAGTATGTGGTGACAGAGGTCACATTAAACAAAATAAAATATAATAAAATGTTATTAATGAGGGGAAACAAATCTTACCCTTATATGCACCCATCCCCATGGGCCCCACACATATTTTCCTCCTTACCTTCTTCTACCATGCGTTGGATGTTGAGGTCTGACATGGAATTCAATGCTTATTCCCTATGACAAGGTAACCTTCCCCAAACCATGCGTTGGATGTTGAGGTCTGACATGGGAATCAATGCTTATTCCCTATGACAAGGTAACCTTCCCCAAACCATGCGAAATTCTTCATTTGGGATTACTGTTGTTATGTTTTGGTAGGCCCCAAGGAAACTTGACCTTTCCTTCCTTTCCATTCAAATTCCTTTGCTTGGGATTGAGGCAAGAGGATTTGGTGGGCCCTAGGAAAATTGCCCCTTAAACCTGCACTTGCCTCCATGAAGAATTTGAAACCCTATGCAGATTTTGACCTTGTGTGTTAAACTTGATCAGATTATTCGATATTGAATTCTCTTTCTATATTGGATATATATAAAATTCAATTTAATACATATATATAGATGTCTTTAAAAAATCATACATATGTTAATATATATAATTGTTATTGAATAATAATATGGATTTATTGTTTATGATTTCGAATGCTGAGAGACTGTTGAATGTATGTGTCGTGGCATTGAAAGCATTTCAGTCTGCTGTTATTTATACCGATCACGCCAGGGAAAGGTCACGTCCACAATGGACGTGACTCTTTGTTGAGTCACGTCCATGGTGGACGTGGCCTTTAAATTATTCATGCATAATCGACTTGATTCGATATCTTAATGACCGGTGATAACATAAACTTAACTTAAGTTCATCGATTTATATATAGTGATTATTATATTTGAATTATATTATATTATTATTATTATTATTATTATATACTCACACAATTATAGTAATCACTATATATATATATATATACATAAATTGTTCTTTTATTTATACGACTGAAGCTATATCACTTTAACACTCCCTCTTAGCTAGGGAGGATAAATATATTACTTGAATGTAATATGTGAGTATAAGTAATCATTCTTT
>MU226946.1:1561444-1601115 GCA_018584345.1 Thuja plicata
GCATGTCTCATTAATTGCTAGGTCTTGAGTACACTTCTGGGGGTCTTTTTAGAGGGTTTGGAGAGACTTAGTGGGTGTTCACCCACTCTCTAATTTTAGAGACAATTAGGGTTGGAGGAAGGAAAATAAAAGGATAAGAAATTCTTCTCAACCAGATTCTTGTCATTTTTCTTGGACCAGGGTTGGTGGATTCTTGCCATGGAGAAATACTCTTGCATTTTAGCTTTGTATGTTATTATTTTTGTGAACATGTAAATCTTGTATGGTGTTCATATATGTAAATATTGTATGGAGTTCATATATGTAAATCTTGTATAGTGTTATTGTATGTAGATCTTGTTATTGTGTGTTGGGTTGGGGATGCATTTGGATTTTGTATCATTTCTTGTTCCTTTGGATTGGGAGTGTTGTTCATGGGTGTTTAAGGCATTACTCGCCCTTGGAAAGGGAAGAAGTGGCCTTAGGTGAAGGGGTTAGTTGGGCTCTCCATTGTAGTGAGAGTCTTTTCTCATGGAGAGAAGAGGGAGAAAATGCAAGGTGTATGGGCCCTTGCATGTCATTGTATTTTATCCTAATTTTGGGGGAGATAAGGGAAGATTGGATGGAAAGATGTATGTGGTTTTTCCTTGAGGAAATGACCAAATGTGTATATGGAAGGAATGTCAATGTAGCCTTGAAAAAGCATGGAAAAACTCTTGTTAAAAATTTTGAATAGGCAATGGCATTCTCCTCTTTGGAAAAGCCCACCTTCACCCTACTTCAATGGGTTTGGAAAACTCATTTGTGAAGCCTTGGTTGGAAGTTAATTGTTGTTTTGTGCATATATGATGGTTGTGATAATTTGGATGTGTTACCTGTTTAGCCTTGGTTATCCAAGTTCAGGGGTGGTCTCCTTGAGATCTTGGCTGGGAGGTGAGCTTCCCATGGTTCTCTCTATGTATTTGCAGGTTTTGAAATCAAGATGATTATGGAAAAGCTTGGGAGAAGTCTCTATGTTGGTGTAGTTGTGTGAGAGCAACTTTAATATTACATGGTTATTCCTTTTGAATTGAGATTCATTCTTGTGGAGTGTTGTAATGTTTATATTGAAAGCTTTATCAAGTAAGATGTAAAGAGCTCTTATTCATTATGTAATAGTTTTATTAAAGGAAGAAATATTGTATGATATCCATTAATTGTATAGTTTTTCCATCTTGAAGATGTGTAGTTGTATTTTGAAGGATTACTATAATGTATTTGATTGTGAGTTTCAAATTAAAAACACTCCATTCTTCCTTTGAAAATTTATATTCTATTCCTATAGGTTCAACGTTCTATCTTAAAATCTTCATTGCAACCTCAATTTTTGAGAAGGAAAGATAAATTTGATAACTTTAGTAAATCAAACAAGTTAGTATATTAATGTAAAAATCAACTAATAGTAATATTAAATTTATAGTTCACTTAGTGTATTGCACTAATAAAATAATTCAAATGCATACAATCAACTACTCTAATATTAAAATCAAGAAATCAATATGTTAAAAGCAAATAATAATAATACCCATGACACTTTCCAGATTTTTAGAGCAAAAATGCTATCAGAAATTTGTATGGGAAGGGAAATAATTTTGTTTACCACAGAGAATATTCCCTTCCCAAGATGCTCTTCCTAATTAGAGTTAGTATTATAACTCCCTAACCTAACCCAGTTGTTAGAAAATAAAACTAAATTCTAAATTAAATAAAGAAATCATCACATAAGTTTTATAACATTTCCCTTCCCATAAATGGGCGCAGGTATGTGGTGACAGAGATCACATTAAACAAAATAAAACAAAATAAAATGTTGAGGGTAAATAAATCTTACCTTGATATGCACCCATCCCCATGGGCCCCACACATATTTTCCTCCTTACCTTCTTCTACCATGCGTTGGATGTTGAGGTCTGACATGGGAATCAATGCTTATTCCCTATGACAAGATAACCTTCCCCAAACCATGCGAAATTCTTCATTTGGGATTAATGTTGTTATGTTTTGGTGGGCCCCAACGAAACTTGACCTTGCCTTCCTTTCCATTCGAATTCCTTTGCTTGGGATTGAGGCAAGAGGATTTGGTGGGCCCTAGGAAAATTGCCCCTTAAACCTGCACTTGCCTCCATGAAGAATTTGAAACCCTATGCAGATTTTGACCTTGTGTCTTGTCACCCACCCACTTGGCAAGTGGGCTTTGGGAATAGGAGAGGGGTGATGAGATAGTTTGGTAGGTAGGTAAGTTAGGATTAGTAGGTTTGTTTAGGTTAGTTGATTAGGATTAGTAGTTTATAGACTTTTTTTAACTTGTTTAGATTTAATTAGTATGAAATCAACTTTTTAGAATAATAGTCTATTTTTATACAATGGTTAATTATTTTAAAATGAATCATTAATATTAGTAGTTGTTAATTTAATTCAATTATGATAATTGAAATATGTTGCTAATATGTCCAAAAGGATTAGAGGATTATTTAATTTTCTACTAGAGGTTAATTTAATTGTTTTTTTTACTAGAGGTTAATTTAAGTGGTTTTATTAAAGGTTAATTTAATTTTCTATTAGGGGATTAATGGACTATGGTTACATGTATTCTTTTAAAAGGGGGAGAATCTAATTAAATTGATATTAGTAGGTTAGAAATTAGATTTGATTTTGATTATTAGATTTTGGTTAGTAGTTTATTTGGTATAGTGAGTTTGTTATTAATTTTTAATTATGCTAAATGGTAAATGTTTCATGTATGTTTTAAAAAGGGAGTAGAATTTAATTAGTCTTTATAGTAGTAGATATTTTAATATATATGTTTAAGTGGGTCCAAGGATAGTTAATAAAGGTTATGCATATTAATTCTTGTAATTAATTTAGTCCTTTTTTATGTATTTAACTAATGTGTGTGAAATAGTTATATCGGGGTTGTTTATAGATGTTATGCAGATAAGGTTAATTAACTAACTTTCTAATGTTTTAGGGTTGAAAGAGAATTGATACTAGATTTAAATGGATTAAGTTGTAATCAAGGTTAAGAATTAAAGTATACACTAGGTCAACCTAATTCATCATGTGTTCTTAACAATTAATTACCACCATGATAGTACACGTGGTTAAACATAAAACCATAGTTAATTCAACCTGATCCTAGAGTTCATGTGACCCGTGTGACATGTTGATACTCCAACTCTACATTTGTATGTGGTGTGACCCTAGATCAATCTATGAATATACCTTGCAACTCAAAGAATAACTTCACCAAGTTATCACCCTTCCTTAACACATCTATTGTTAGTTGTATGTACTTGTGTTTTAAAAAAAATTTGTCTATGAATTTTTCCCTAGTTTTTGGCATGACATCTCCATTCTCATTCAACTTGTTTCAGAATATCCATTTAGTACCAATGACATTCTTGTCATCAGGTCTTGGTACTAGTGTCCATGTACTATTCTTCTCAATCTATTCTATCTCTTCATTCATATCATTGATCCATTCTTCATTCTCAAGTTCAGTATTAATAGATTTAGGCTCAAAATCACAAAATAAACATCTAGTGTTTAGTGACTTACTTCTTATTCTCATTCCAGCCTTCTTGTCTCCTATTATATGATTCTGTGGATGATATCTTCTGACATACTTGGAAAGTTTCAGTTCAGCTCTCTGTCCATCATTTTGATCATCATCTTGACCTTCATTCTGATCTTCATCGCTCGGTACATCACCTTGAGGATTTTCCTTATTTTCAGTAATTGTAGCCTGATACTCGGGTGCAATGTTCTATTGATCGGGAGCGATACATTGTTGCTCGGGTAGAGTGTCAGTTTCTTCAGTATAAACAAACCTATTGTAGTCTTCTGGTTTCCTTATCATTCTTCTCTGCAAATTTATCTATTCTTACATTCGCACTTTCAATATTTTTTTAGAGGACTTGTTAAGACATTTATAAGCCTTGCTTTTGGTGGAATACCCTAGAAAGATACCTTCATCACTTTTGGAGTCAAGCTTTCCATTTCTATCATCTTTCAAAATATAACATTAACTACTAAAGATTCTGAAGTAACTTACATTGGGTGTGTAATCATACCAAAGCTCATAGGGTGTCTTCTTTGTGACCTTCAATTGTACTTTGTTCAATGTGTAGACAGGAGTGCTGACAGCTTCCCTCCATAAATTTTGAGTGATGTTTTTCTCAATCATCAGTGTTCTTACACAGTCAACAATTGATTTGTTTCTCCTTTCAGCAATCCCATTTTGTTGTGGTGTTCTTCGTGCATAAACTTGTCTTTTAATTCCATGCTCATTGCAATAGTTAGTGAATTCATCTGAAATAAATTCCCCTCCTCTATCTGATCTTAAGCATTTCAATTCCTTACCACTTTGTTTTTATACCATAGCCTTATACCATTTAAACATCGTGAATGATTCTGATTTATCTTTTAAGAACATAACCGTCATCATTCTAGAATAATCATCTACAAAGAAAATGAAATACCTATCTACATAGTAACTCTTTGTTCTCATGGGTCTACATAGATCAGTATGGATTAATTCTAGAATTGCATTATATGGATGGGCTTTACTCTTGAAACTAGACTTTGTCATTTCACCTTTTTGACAATTCTTGCACATGATATGCTCGGGCTTTGTCATGCTCGGTAAGCCTCTTACCTTCCTTTTATTTCTTATCTTTATCATGTTGTCAAAATTCACATGACATAATCTCTTATGTCGCAACCATATGTATTCGTTTCTAGCCATTAAACAAGTAGTGTTAATGTCATCAAGATAGAATAGGTTACCTTTGGTCTATTCACTAGTTCTGATCAACCTTCCTGATTCATTGAAGATCTTTTCCTTTTTATTCTCAAATGCTACTCGGTGACCTTTGTTATTCAATTGTTAAATACTCAATAGATTATCAATCATTCCTTTTACCCAGTAAGTATTTTCACATTTGATTAGGTTATTTAACATCATGGTTCCTTTACCTTCAACTGGACAAGGTGTGTCATTTCCCATTCTTACTGATCCACCATTATAGTATTCAAAAGTTTCAAACTTTTGTTTATCACCGGTCATGTGGTGAGTGTAGTCACTATCTATAATCCAGACATCATTATTACTAACCTTAGATATGAGTGCAGTTTCTACATACCTTTCTTCTTCTTTGTCTGAATCATCTTTCATGGCTACAAATACCATCTCAATGTCTTCATCAGATTCGGTGTCAGTATCATCAGCTTTGTTCTCAACCAAGTAACAAGCTTTCTTCCCTTTGTCCTTGTAGTCTCGGGTATCTCTTCTGTTAGGTTGTCAATTGCTTCGATAATCTCTGTTATCACCTCGGTCAAACTTCTTTTCATATGTTCTTTCATTACTTCTATCATCTTTTCTTTTGTTGGGACATCTTGCAGCAAAGTGTCCAACCTCTTTACAATTAAAACAAACAAGTGGTAATTTACCTTTGTATCTACCTTTGCCTCTCTGCAATCTTCTTTCCATTAGTGCTTCAATCTCATCAAGTCCTTGATGCTCATTATCACTTTCACTATCATTCCTCATAGTGTGTCTATGACTTGACTTGACTTATTTTCAAAGAAGATTTGAATGCAGACTCTATAGATGGTAAGACACTATTATCAAAGTTATTCATCTCAAATGAAATCAGTCTACCAATCAGACTATCTAGAGTAACAATATTATTTGCAACTTCTCTCATTTCTTGTATACCAGATACTCTAATAGCATATACAGGCAGTAAGGTTCTTAGGATTTTACTTACCACTATCTCTTCTTCAAGTACACCTCCAACTCCTCAGATAGCATTGACTACCTCTTTGATTATGCAGCTATATTGAGTGATATTTTCTCCTTCTTTCATCCTTAGGTCATCAAACCTTCCTCTTAGGCTTTCTGCCTTGGCTCTTAGTACATTAGCATCTCCTCCATGTACCAACTTCAATTTATCCCACATTTGCTTTGCAGAGGTGCAGGTTTTGACATCTTCAAACTCAGCATCAGAGAGTGAGGAAGCAAGCTCTATCATCATGCAATTATGCTCATACTTTTCTCTTAATTGCTTAAGGGAGTGAGGTCATGTAGGCAAAACATATTCAGTATCAAGGTGTTGAGTAACATCATTACCAATACCTGATAGGTGGATTCTTATTTTGCTTTGCCATGATGCAAAGTTGTCTTTATTCAACTTGGGCACATCTTGTTTGTTCATCTTGTGATCTTATGCTTGAGTTGTTAAACTCCCTTTCTAAGCACACAAGCTCTGATACCAATTGTTAGAATAATTGAGAGGGGGGGTGAATTAGTGGCCTCAAAAATATTCCAATAAATCAACCCAAAAACTTAGTACCACAATATTAATCCTCTAGTTATCTTCATTCCTACAAGATGTATGCCTTCAAACAATATTAGCAAATAACTACTGCTCGGAGTTCACCGTTAAACCTTATTCTTACTGTTTACCGATTAGCAGTCTTTCATTTACCGAAATACAGTAAATTGCTTAGTGTATACCGATCAATCCAGATTTAGTTGTGTAATGCAAAACACTAAAGTAATGACTCATAAACACATTTGACATATGTATTTTAAACGTGGAAACCCTGTTAAGGGAAAAACCACTTGGGATCGGTAACCTAAAACTTTCACTCTTCTAAAGTGAGCTCGAGGAAGAGCCAACCCTGTTAAAGGTTACAAACACACTGTTAGGTGTGACCTTATTAGAGGATTTAAATAGAATAGTTTGTCACTTCATATTGGGCATCTCTATGCTAGCTTCTATGACCAAACCTAGTGTAGTTTGTCAAATGGTATCTGGCATCTCATGCTATCTTCGTGATCAAACTTTTTGATACTCCTTGGGATGTATCTCAATATAGAAAGGATTTTTAAGTCCTGCTCGGTTAAGAGACTTTCTGAATCAATGGTTAAACTGAAACAATAAATGATATATTCACACATACAACTTTAGACTTGCAGATTTTCAAATCTATTGTAAGCTCATTATACCTTTATGATCAATGTATCTTTTCAATACATTTGCTCTACTTCTTTCTATTCGGTGATGTTGTGTTTCTTTGTTGCTCGGTGTCCATAGAAATCTTTAGCTCTTTCCTCAGCTTGATTGATCAGGATTGTATGAAGTTGTTCTTCATCGGTTTCTCTCTAACATCCTCTTTCTCTATTCACTCCCCTAATTCATAATGAATTAGATTGTCTCTTTATAGACATGAAATTACCATTTCTCACTTCTTGATTTTCTTGTTCTTGGTATGATCCGCAATCTTAGCCAATCTTGCTTTAAAGCTTTACTTCAGTTTTATCCCTTAGATTTCTCCTTGACAACTAGATAAAACAGCTTTAAATCTTTTACTTGTCTCTGGCTTTAACTTGTCGATGAAAACAATGTTAACAACCAAGTCTATCTTTAGCTCTTTCCAGCTAAGTATTTTGTCGTTTATGAACTTCAGTTAATTTCGATGTTTTAACTCTTGTTAGCTTCGGTCAACACTTCAGTTCTCCTCGGGCATCTTCGTCAGGGTTGTCTGTCTATCGGCCATCACTCTGAAGTTCTTCTCGTCAGTAATGCTTGTAATTCTACTCATCGGTAATGCTTGTCAGTTTTCTTGCTCGAGTAACACTATGACTTTTACTTTTGGTTTTCTCTGTCCATCGGGTTCCACTAGCCATCGGTGTTTGTAGTCACTTAGTGAATGCTGATCTTTTATGCATTACTAAAAGCATAATCTTTATCTCTCTGATTCTCTGAAGTCTTTTACACTTTGTTTATAACCGATCAAATTATATCAAGTTGACATCAATGACAATATAATCCATTAACTGATTTGATGTCTTGCATTATCTTTATGCATTTCGGTGATCAACTTAACATCTTCAAACATTCAATCAGTTGTATGTCATCAGGTTAGAGGGGTTTTTGGTTTGCTTCCCCTGTCATTTCTTTCTTGTTGGTTTTCCCCTTTCCTCTATGGGATTTCGGCTTTGACGTAGTTTAGGTTGCTTTGCTTTGTTAGTTTAGGGTTTGTTTCCCTTGAGTTTGTTTGCTCAGGCAGTTTTGGTTTTATTTCCCTTGGTTTGGGTTTGGGTTTGGGTTTGGGTTTGGTTTTTTTCCGAGTAGTTTGAAGGTTTGGGTGTTCCCCTATTCCTTGAAGTCCTAGTTTTAGAATATTTCTACAGTCCTGAATTTGGATGATCCCTTAATTTCAAGTGAAAAAAGAGGAAATTATTTCGAATCTCCTACATAACCCCAATGCAGCTAAACAGAAAAAAAAATGTTGGGCAATCAAAGAAATCAGTCAGAAACATGGAAGTATGACGAGGTAGTGATATGGATCGTGATTGCACAGAGGAACAATCAAAAATATCGATCAAGGCACTAAAAAGGTGAAATGGATGAGAAATGAAAAACTTACTGACATATGTGGCATGCACTTGAGGGTTCTAGCAACTTTATGGCCACAATGTTTTTCTCAAAGAATATTCATCTAGATTTTACCATGAGCATGGAAGTTCCACGGAGCAAGGCTAGGAGGTTTGTATGAAGTCCCAAAATGCACTCAAAAGTGATAATTCTCCAAAAGGAGGGAAAGTAGAATTTCTCCAAGTTTGAGAAAATATGTCGAAGTGGCTAGGTGTCAAAACTAGACCAAGAGAATAAAGAAAACATCAAATTTTGCCAAAATTGAAGGATTTAAAGATCGCTAGTAAGCTGAGACAAAATGATTAAGTAATGGAGAGTTCATTTACCTATGCCCACATTCTCAGGTTTAACTCAAAATAAAAGGCAGGCACAGAGAACATAAAATCACTAAGTGCAAAGGGTTCATGATTCTTAAGTGAGAAATCAGGGATTATGGCGAAGGAAAGAATTTCCAGAATAAATGATAAAATACAGTCAAATACATATTCGTGATGACGGAGGAACACTTGATAAATGAACAAATCACTGTTTGTTTCTATCCACACTCAAAGCGTTGAACTCAATAATGCATGAAGTAAGTTTTAAAAGGAAATTCGCTGGTATCCTCCACACACGCTCATGGCCCAATTTCAGAGCAATAAAAGAGTATATCCCCAATACCAACATGATTTCCAGGTAGCTACAGAAAGTTTAAGAGGGGGAAGAAATGATTTAAGCCCCAAAGAATGAATCGTCATTCCTCAGATGTCGCTATGAATACAACAGATGTTGTGAAATGAAGGATCTTGTATAAAACAAAATCTGGCATTTCCTTTTCGTATGAACATGAGGACTTAGAATACACATGGGCATGGGAATTTATCATACACTTAGATAGGTCCGTGGAAGGCTAAGTTCAGACAAAGTTTGCCAAACACCTCCATTCGTACCAGGGGTGCATGTTTTTCGAGATTTGGGAATGATTTCCTTTGTCAGGAGTCCTCCTGAAGGCGCCCAGTTTGACTTCCATATACTCAGAATTCTCCATGCTCATGCTCAATACGGTTCCACTGTCATTAAGGAAAGACAGAGAAAGAGGACTCCCTCATGGCACATCCCAATTCGTGCCAATCACATATACTGGAGGAACAAATGAAGAAATAAGAAGCCCGACTCAAATTTCAGTATGGTGAAAAGGAACAAAAATAAAATGAAGTCCTGCTCAGGAATGAAGGTAGAAGAAAGTCGGAAAGAAGGAACGAGACAAGAAGTCTCAGAATGCAAAACGCGAAACACATGCCTGAGGTCCGCCAGTGAGCCCAAACATGACTAGAGCACCAAATGGAGGCACTCAATTTTCAACGCCAATTACACCCAGCTTGAATCCAAGGAGATGGAAAGAAAGTTAAAAATAAATAAAAGAATCCGCCATCTTACTGGAATCTCGCTCGTGCATAGCCAAGAGCGTGTTTCAACGCATTCAGAGGATAGTTAACTCAAGAGAGAAAATCCACAAACACTACTAAATCCAACCCTCGGAATCCTCGGAGCTCATTTCAATGGAGGTTGGGGAGAAGTCAATACAAAATAATTCCTTCACCGCACTCAAATCTCACTCAGCAGCGAGAAATGACACAAAATGGTGGAGGTCGAGGAATGTTGGAAATGAAGGAAGTCCCCCCAACTCACGAATCTGGCCCACACAAAAGGAGTGTGATTCAACGTTGAAGGATAGTCAACTCAAAACAAAAAATTCTTCAACCTTTCCAAAACGTGCCCAATCACTCTCTCCGACGCAGTTCAATGCATTTGGCAGAAAAATCTAAAGTAAAAGAAAATCTGCAATGACCTCCAAATCCCCTCCCTAGCACAAAAGATGGCGCATTCTTTAGAAAGTTGGGAAATAAGGGAATAAAAGAAAAAAAAATCCTTCATAGGTGAAGTCTTTAAAAAAAATAAAGAGTGATTATAGGACCATAATTCGTAGGAGGGACTGGGAGGAGAAAAATAAAGTTCATCCTTACGTCTTACATAATAATTAAGTTGTGTGAAACCAAGGAGGTTGTTCATTTATCAATCAAGGATTTTAACGGAAGTGGGATTTTATTATTTCATGGTGGAAACATTGAAAGTTCATTGTGGAATTCATTAAATGCAAAAAATTTCGAATCTTGAAAAACAAATGGAAGTCTTGGAAAAGTTCAAAAATCTCGGAAAAAAATTTGGAAAGATGAAATTGGTTGAAAATTTCAAAATCATAAAAAATTGAAGTCTTATCAAATTTCGAAGAAAAAATAGAAAAATGGGAAACATTAGCAAACTCGAAAAATTTGCAAACTTAAAATTTCCGACATTGTGAAAATTAAAAATTTTGGAAATCTTGAAATCTTGGAAAGAATCGAAAAATGAAAATTCCAAAATCGTGAAATCTTGGGAAATGGAAATTTTCGAAAATCTTGGAAAAAGGTGAAATTTTGAAAATCTTGGAAAAGGGTGAAAATTGGAAATTTTGAAAATCCCAGAAAACTTGGAGATTTTGAAATTCGCCGCAAATGGAAAAATCCAAAAAATTGAAAATTTCGAAGCATTGAGAAATTGAAAATTCCAAAATTGTGAAAACATTTCAAAATTTGGAAAATTTGGAAAACTTTGAAAAACTCAGAATTTTGGAAAATTTAGAAAAAAACTCAAAATGTCGGAAGATGTGGAAGTTTTCGAAAATGTGGAAAATTTTGGAAATTTTGAAAAATTGGAAATTCTGAAAAATTGATAAAATTGTAAAAAATATCTCAAAACCTCGGACAAATTTGAAAACTCAAAAATTCTGGAATCGTAGAAAATTCAAAAAACCTTGGAAATTTTGAAAAGTGAAAGAATTCCAAAATCGTGCAAAAAAACTCAAAATTTTGGAAAAACAAAAAATTGCAAACTGGAGATAAAAGAGTTTTTTTGGATTTAAAGACAATATTAATTAAATATTTGAATTTTATTGAATATTAAATTAATAAACTTTCAAAAAAAATTAAAAAGCGATAAAACGAGATGAAAAATTAATTAAATATTGGGTTTTATCCATAATTAATAAATTGAAAAAGCGACAACTTAATTATAAAAATTTGGAGGATTAACATGGGATGAAATCGCTTTTTCAATTTTGGGTAAAAATTAAATATTGAAATTTATTCTTTTTGTCAATATTTACAATCAAAATTCAAAAAGTTGGATAAAA
Organism: Thuja plicata; assembly: GCA_018584345.1. Classification (NCBI taxonomy): domain Eukaryota; kingdom Viridiplantae; phylum Streptophyta; class Pinopsida; order Cupressales; family Cupressaceae; genus Thuja; species Thuja plicata. The sequence goes on from MU226946.1 coordinate 1,573,118, forward strand.
TCGAAACTTCCTCATTAAGTAAAAGCGCTCAAATTGGCAAGTTGTTTTGAAAATGGAGAAAAACATAGATAAGTGGCGTTTGTTGGAGAGAATCTTTGTCTTAATTGGCAACTTCCTAAAATTAGTGTGTTGTTTTTAAAACAGTTTTTTCATGGTTTCAGTTTATATATGAGGACCTTCTCTCATTTCATTATCACACAGTTCAAGAAAAATGAGTTGAAGAGAAATTTTTAGGAATCAAGTAGATTCAAGTGAAGCTTTTCTTGAAAAATTGAGCAAAATTCTTGAAGAGAGAAAATTTCCTAGCAGCAAGAAATTAATTGTTTTCAGAAAGCATGAAAGTTTCAGAGAAACTTTTCAGTAAGTTTGTGGAAAAAGCATAGCTCTTGAAAGAGCGAGAAATCCAATTATGAAGGAAAAGATGAATTTGTCAGATTTTCAGAAATTTTCTCCTTGAGAAATTGGTCTACTTTTTCGTCTTCCTGCACAATTCTTATGTTTATTTTTCTTTTGTTTTGCAGGAATGGCTGAGCCCAGAGGAACAAGCATGACAAGGAAGCAGTTGATAAAGAATGAGCAGGGAAGCTTTTATCCAAAATCCAAGATTGTTTCAAAATGGGCAGAAGTTGGAAGATACTAACCTCAAATGCCTAGACAGGACCGAGTTTCACAGGACGATGTTTGGGTATAAAGATCATCAGTCGGCCCATTTGGCCACCCGGATTGTGAACAGTGGGATCGTAGCTGCTATTGGCTTTCTTCCATCTTTTCAGCAATCTAAGCTGATTGCGGAATGCGCAAGCACTTCAATTTATAGGACAAAACGATTAAAAATGTAGATGGAAACATCATTGCAGACCTTTCTCCACCTACAATTACAGAAGCATTTGGAATCCCTTCTTCCAGGAAGTTGGTATTATAGACAAGGGAGCAAGCACACAAAGTTTTTACTGCGGGTGTTCAATACTATGAAAACGTCATAAATGACAAGTGGTAGAAAAAGAACATATCTCATCACTCCAAATTGCCTAAGGATTTGGTATTGTTAGATTTTCGCAAGGAATGCAGTGACTTAGTCATGTTGCTCAACAGGATCTTTGGTCTACCTCAATCCTATCTATTCGAATCCTAGATGTCGTACTTTGTCAAGCGGGTAGTTGAAGAGCACAATCATATGGACTGGGCTAGAATGATCAGTGACAACCTGAGTGAGCAGTTGGTGAATTTGGAATAGTCACAGAAGTTTTATATGAGCTCCTATGTCATATACATGTTGGCACGAAACACAAGATATGAGGGATTGTGGTGTAAGGGAGCAATTGAAAGTGACACTTCACGTTTGAAAGTCCACGAGTGTTACCCTCAGTTGCATTTGCAGGTCACAAATGATTATGTCCGAGTCAATGATGCCTTCGCAATGCGAATTGTACGGACTTTGCAGAAAAGATTGCACATGAGGTTATTTGACAGAGCAATGAAGCTAGTGGATGAATACAAGTGGGGATTTTCAGCGCAACCTTACAAGCTCCCAAGATATCCTACTGACAAGATGGTTCTGTTGGAACTCACTCGGTAGCTGACAGTGTATGACAAGATTCAAAAAGGGAAGAGGAAGTTGGGATTGGATTTCCCAATTTCTGTCGGAGAGGATAAAGCTAAAGAGTGCCCATGTCTAAAGGCGGTCGAAAGATCCCAGGGGGAGTTGCACTTCTTCCATCTGTCATTCTACTTAGGAAGGCTAGATTTCGTTCCCTAAAATAAAATCAAGTCAATGGCAGGTGCAAGGTATCAATACAGGACGCACCTTGAAGATTTTTGGACCAATGTTGCAGACGAAAATGAGATAAGGAAAAGGATGCACTCTAGATTGCCCCTAAGCATCATCAGAGCTTGCAAAATCTTTCACGACCTGATCAGATGGAGGAAGATTCAAATGTGCTTTAGAAAGGGTATAATCCAGAAAAAGAAAAGGTTACTCATCCCTATGACTGGGAAAGGAAGGAGATTTCAGATCTTGATGCATTGGCAAAACCAGTCTTGGACTTCCCAAGGTGGTGGGTTGAGCAACAACTTGACAGAATGATTTTACCAAAGGAGGACTGGACATACAAGTTGTTGGGACATCAACCACTACGGGATGAAAGACCAAAGAAACCTTCCAGAGAAAGAGTAGAAGAAGGAGAGATTCCATTAGGGAGTGAAGAACATAGGAGGGAGAAGGGTGTTACTCAGGAAATACACATAAAGAGGAGGTTGGATCTTCATGTTGAAGAACCAAGGCAGAAGAGACCAAGATCTAAAGATGTGTCGTCCTCACCTAGTCAGACTCTGAGTGTGCAAGAGATAGGCACTTTCACTAGGCAAGAAGTAGAAACAAGTAGAAGGGAAAGAATGGAGCAAGGAAAGCAGCGCATGACAAGGCCGATACGGGATAAATTGAGTATTAATGCTAATGGGGGGTTTGCGCCAGGAAGAAGCAGGGAACAGGATGTTACCACAGAAGAAAGTCTTGGTGCAGTTTTCAAAAAGGATAATAGAGGAAGAGATTCCCACAACCAAAGAGGAGATTCCCGCCACAGAGACACTAGCTCCGAAGGTGATGTCAGAAAGTCCTGGAGTCGAGGAAATTGACCCAAGAGCAGTTGACGGTGCAGAAAGATCAAGGTGTCGCCATTCCAGAATGGGTGAAGCAGAGGCTCCTAAGAAGTCGGGAAAAAGAGGTTGATCCAGCAGTCGAATTGCAGGAAATCATGAACCGAGTCGGCCAATCACAGGAAAACGAAAAGCTAAGCGGTTTGCAAAGATTGTCAGAGGAGAGTCTGGATCCAGAACCCTTCAGCTTTCAGCACCGCTCATGGACAAGACAAAGGATCAAATCACTCTAGATGATGATTCTAGAGTGACTTGGAGGAACTTGATGATTCTACACAGGCAGTCAAAAACAAGATGAGGAAATTAGAAAAGAAATACCATAATCAGAAGGGAGAGATCAGAGCATTATGCGACTACGTTAGTAGCCTACCTCATCCAGTGAGAGAAGAAGATCCATCTTTTGTTCCTCCGTCGGTTATTCCAACTGAGTTAGTAGAGAGTATAGATAGAATCAGGCGAAATTCTCAAGGGGTGAAGGCTTGGATCGAAGGCATCCAAAAGTAGGCCTACAAGCATGTTGAAGACTTGGTATGAGTTTATGATAGGGCACTAGCCATCCTTTCCCAGATTTAGTGCATGGAGGAATCGTGGGAGGATGAGCATGTCTATTAGGATAAGATGATCGTGAAATTACAGGAGTTGATGGATACGCCCAGGCAGGTACTAGTTGGTTGTGGGATCGTTAAAGAAGGAGAAGCATATGATTTCACGCGATGGTATGGTGCAGTGCTCATGGGCAAGGAAATGTTTGGGCATTTCATTGAGGAATCCACTTGATTGAAGAGAATAGCTGAGAACATCAAGCAGGAAATCTCCAACACTGTCGCATCACTGGTGTCAAAAAGGTTGTATGAAAATGAGATAACTGTAGGCAACCTGAAGAGTAAATTGAAAGAATTCTTTGGATTGAATTTCTTCACCATAGATGACTTCGAGAACTTCTCCACTTTCTCGAATGACATGCATACTGCTCGAGATTTATTGCCAAAATGGGAGGACAGCTTAAGAAAATCTGAGCGAGCTATGGTAGCTTTGGAATTCAGGCAAGAATCAGCACCAAGTGTCAACGTGGATGAATTAGAAGCGGTTTTGGGAAGATTCTAGGCATTCAAGCAGAAAGGTCAAAGGTAGACTTCTTGGTAGAGGTGCATTTAATGCATAGTGGGCACACTTAATGGTCATTTATTGTACCCCACTTTCCTTCTGAGCATGCCTGCATAATGGGTACTTATTACCCACTATGATAGTGGATTCCTTTTGCATTAATAGAGATTCCTTCTTCCTTTCTCTAACCCTAATTAGGGCTGAAGTGGCATGATCTGGGCCATCGGTTATTGTTTTAATCTGAGTTGCCTTTTGTTTTCGGAGACCTATATAAAGGCCTCACTTCTCATTTGTAAGGAGTGAATTTTGAGATTGTTGCTACAAGCTACTGAGACAAGAAAGTTTTCATCGTTGGTTTCATGGTGAGTACTTGATGTGTTTTAGTGTTTGCTTGGTTTCATAATTCCCTCATTTAGTTTAGATTTGTTGGATTAAAGTTAGATTAAGTGGTGTGATTGCAATGAGAAATATGGTGTTTTGACGAGTTCCTTTGGTTCATACTTTTGACGTTTTATTGATTGTAAATCGTTGTGCAAAGTTAGCCTGAACCTCATTCTTGCATATGCTTAACTTCTATCATTCACGTACATTGTTCATCATGATGGTGTTTGTGGTGGTATGAAAATCCTTTGCATAAACCTTGAAGATTGCATCGGTTCTCATGTAGTTGTAGTATAACTTAGCGAAGCGAAACCTGGTTATTGGGAGTTTGTCCACTGAAGTACTGACCATTGCTATTACTACCCTTAGGAGTAGATTAAAATTCCTAAACCCTACCCCTTTTTTATTTCCGCATATCTCGTGAAAACCTCAAAAAGAAGAGCGTCATTGCAAATCTTTCCAAGACTGAAAACGTAAGGCCCCTTGTGATATTCAACAAATCACATTCACCACCAAGCTTATCCACGGTCAAGACCTGACATGAAAGGAACCTTGAAGTGACCTATATGATCGTCTCTCAATCTTAGCATATACGGAACTTTGATCAAGAGAGGATAAGATACCTTGGTATTTTGTTCTATTGTTTGGTGGGTCATAAAACACACATGAACAAGTGAGTCATAAAACACACATCAACAAGTATCATATGGCTTGTGCAATCACTCTGATTTCACATAGCTACATATTAAACATTTTGCACAATCACTTCCAATGTACACTATTTCTAGACTTCTAATAAAAAAAATGATAACATGTTTAGACACACTTTTGTCCCTCTTGTTTTGATTACACGATTTTCAAGAGCTTTGAAAGAAATGTCTATCACTTTAGTAGACTCCACCATTTGATGTTATTTTTTATTAAATTATTATGTTTTCATTTATGTGGAGGAGAGAATACTGTAGTTGAGCACCCTGACTTCGCACCTCTCAAAATCCTATGTGGCAATTTCAAATCACTCCCAAATTTTTTACAACTTACTTGCTAAGTTGCCTACTTAACTAAGGTTTTATGACCACATCATCAAATATGATACCACATCAGCGAGCATTTTGTTGAGATACCCAAAAAAGTCCCCAAAACAAATTAGACAAGTAATTGTACACTCAAACAATAAAACAAATAAGCACAGGGATCACAAACAAATCTCAAAAAGTAAGAAGCCTTGCATATCCATGTCAAAATAGATTCTATCCAATGTGTGCCAAAGATAATTTGCCGAAATTCTAGATTCAGACTTGAACACACAACATGATCTAACTGCAAATCCCGAAATATAACCACGTGCAGCAATAGAATTAGTTAAAAAGATTAAAAAGCACAATAGCTGCATTCCTTATTCCAAAATTAAAGAATCTTTAATGTCATAGAATCTCCTATCAGTAACCCATGAACAGATAGCTCATCCTGAGTGTACTTCAACTTGATCAGAATAATTCTGAAGAGGAAACACCAAATTAACTAAACACAAGAGTGCATTAAGTCAAATGTGCCAGAACTTCTAGTGATGAAAGAATCATTGCAGTGAAACATCTCCAAATTAGCTGAAAGAAAAAGAATATAAATACAGGCCTTTGGAGTTCTTAATACTAGAGTACAGAAAAAATTGCATCCTTCCGCAATTATGCCAGATGCACGTTATCAATAGTTACAAATTACATTTTGTAAATATAGAAATACACAACATGTGCTGATAATCCAAAGCATGACTGGTAAATACTGCCTCTTAGGACCACTCACTCCGATTCACGCTTGAGAAACTCCAACAGAAACTCACTCCAAGTATCTATAGGCCCTGGCAAACACCAGTGTAAGCAGTCATTTTGCACCTTTGCATTCTTATCCTTTGCAAATGGATAGGAATAACGATAAGGACCTGGGTGTCCATCAGGTCTCAACAATGAAAGCCAGGTTGTATCAAGGAGTTTGAATTTCAATCCCCTAGCAGCACCCTCTTTTTCTGCTTTCTTGAACTCTTCCAACTGAATCTTATACATTTCTATATTTATACCATCCATAGTAATCTCATTGTTCTTGAAGGGAAGAGTTCTTTTACAAGATCCTCCATTGTCCCACCTACCATTTTCAAAGTGGTCAGGTGTAAAAGTCCTCAAGAAGGTCAATCCTTTATATTCTGGCGAAGAGGTGAGAACCTTGAAAGCCAAACGAAGGGCTTTCCTATAGGCAAAGTAAAACCCTAGTTGTGTGTAATTAGTACCTGGACAATAATGACAACCAACAACCTCATCCTTTTGTAAATAAATCGCCGACTTCAAAAACCACTGGCCTCCAGAGACGAGGACAATATCAAATTCATGCAACTCAGATGTCCACCTTTCATCAACAACATCGAGATGGAGTTTGAGTTGATCGCTTGTAGTACCTTCTATCTCTTTTGTTGTTTCCTTCACAAAGAAAGGTGACCATAACACTGCAAGAGTGAAGTTGTACGATGGGAAAAACCAACGTCTAAATTTATCAGTTCCATCGTTATATATGTCCTTGGGATCCTCGACCTGACAGTCCAAATAAAATACTACATAAGAAATTCACGATTCCAGTCCCAGTCTTTTCAGTTTGAAAAGAAAGCATTTTTTCCAATAAACCATACAAGCCACAATATAAGAAGAATCTAATACAGATTCATAACAAATCAGTGCTCCGTGAGATCATTTACACCTGCAGGAAATTGTGTAGATGCTAGATACTGTAGACTCAATTTGTGGTAAATGCAACTGAAAAAGACAATGAAAACATATTTTTTCAGTTATGTTGCTGCAAACAGTAGTGAAAAAGTAATTGGGCATATTATAATGCAGACCACAACTGAAACATTGTCAAACAACAATTAGGAATGCAAATTGAAAGGCAACCATGTTCAACTAAGCTTTTACAACAAACACGGTATCTGCATGAAGAAATCAGATACATCCAACCAAGGAATTGTTTTCCAGGAATAAATTTGGTTACATAAACAAAATAATGTCTGTCAACCAAACCAATCTGATCTCTGCAAAAACGTGCCTTTGTCAAAAATTTACTGAAACTAGAGCCAGAGATGTGAAATATTCATTGAAGTAGGAAAAGCATTTCCAACATAGATTTAAGAGTAGAAAAGTTTATTTAACTATTTTCAATTTTGTGGCTTGATACAATAATCTCAAGAGCTTGGGTATGGTAACTGTAAATATAAACATCGAGTTTGCTTTGCTGCGATGTAGGATTTGTGTATGAACTATGTCAAACTTGTGAGTGTAATCATATACTGCTCTTGCAAATTTTAGGGTAATATTCTTTGGAAACATGTATACCATTTGTAAGATATTGTTCTCTTAATTATAATCAGTCAAAAGACTTAAGTGTACAATCTGATTGTTTTACTTTTACTTTTCATTGTGCACCTTGTAATTTCTTTGTAAAATTTAAGCAGCTATGATCGTGATATGTGATTTTTCTGATACATGAGTACAAATTTAAAGTCTTTTTCTAAGCATGTCACTTTGATTTGTGTCATAAACAACATGCAGCTTAATGAAATCCAACTTCAGTAAGAGTGCCTGGAGAACTTCAGATATTCGGGCAAATGTAATTTCTACCTAACTTGTTGTCTTCCCACCTCTGTCATCTCAGCAAGCCTCCACATCTGACAGTAGATTTTCAATTTACAACTGAAAAGAGATGATGGAAACCTAATACGAGACAAATTTTATCATAGACTGGGACTTGATAAGGAATTTGGTGCCTGCTGTACGGATAAGAATTATCATCTTCACTTACAACATAGGAGTGCTGAGGATGATTTGAGGGGTCTACACAGCCAGCATGTGTCCTCGAAGAAATGCTAGAACATGGGCACCTACGAAGTGTAAGAAGTAAACTAAATCCCAGTTACAACTAACTGAAAATCAAGTATATCGTGGACTCATATTATGAGCCAAGTTGTAGAGCACTATAGTGCCAATTAGGACCAGCTAGGTTGCCATTCATAACTTTGTGAGTGAAGCTCAATACAACTCCCTTCAGAAGGTGTTAAATTGCTAAGAAAGAATAGCCTGTGATGAAAGGGTGTGCGAATCTCTCTGGCAAAATTCAAGCCACAAGAATTGCTTCAAAAACCCAGAAAATTAAAAATACAGTCCTGAACCGGATTTGGGAGTTATCCCTCAAATCAGTTAATCCTATCTGCAACAGACGGAAGATGAAGTGTCACATGAAGAAGAGCAATAGTTCATTTCCCATAATGGTTATTTGCCTTCTATACCATCAATTACATAAGTAAATTCATAGATCAAGTTAGAGAACAGCCTCACTCGTCTCTTTTGAGAATACCATATATAGATCATTCAGATTGGTTCTATTATGTTACATTTTTTGAATTTATGGGTGAATATATTTGAAGACTTTCAATTTCACCAAGAGGAGAGCCACAATGGTGGAGCTCTGGTTTGGAAGAAAGAAAAAAGCCACCTCCATTGTTCTCCTTATTGCTCCTCCTTTCTCCTAGTGCTATTGGTCTTTGTGCTTAGTTTATGTTGCCTTTTTTTGTCTTTCTGTATAAGATAAAACGCCAGGTGACAAAACTTTCAAGCAAGCCTTTGTCAGTGAGGACAGAGTTGAAATTCTTGATGGACCAGAATTTGAGTTTTCAGAGCAGAATGATAGTCATTCAAGCACAGGATAAAACAACAAGCCAGCAAGAAGAGATCCCTAAAGATTTAACTCCTAATGAGGCTGTGTTGTCTGATTGAAAATAAAGAGAAACGATTAAAAGCTGTTAGATTTGTATTTATGTTCTGCCTTCTCATAAGTTCTTTGATGATTGGATAACTTCAATCTAGGGTTAAAATTAGATATTAGGTATTGATTTGACTTTCTACTGAATACTTCAAAAAGGCTTATTTTTTAGTACTTTAAAATAGCCAAATGCAAAACATTGATTATTTCCTAAAGTTTTTGGAATGTGGGACATTCCATGTTTAAAGCTTTTGCATGGGACCCTATCCTCAACCCAACCAGTATTATTCTTTAGTGTGCTCCAAAATGGATCAAAATATGTGACATTCCAACTCATATGATTATTGATTTCTCTTACCTCGAGTTTTGGAAACCTTGGGTGAAGTCATAAAAATAGAGGAAACCAGATCTTCCTTGCCACTTATGAATGCTAGGATCTTAATGTCTCTGAAACCTGCCTCTTCTTTTCCTGATTGTTCATGGTGCTTAATCATGACTTTGTGGTTACTTGCAAAATTAAGAATCTAGGTGGCTTAAATGCTGGTTCTTTTTGTGTAAAAAAGATGGTCATTTTAGAAAAAAATGTCCTCTGTTGAATAAAGATTCTAAGATCCATGAAACTAAATATTTTGTGGACTATCATTCTTCTAGAAATAGCATGCAAATTGATTTGGAAAACCTAAATTTGAATTATATTGTTCATGAAGATGAAAATCCCTGTAATATATCAGGATAAATTTATTGTAATTCGTTCAGATGGTGGCAAGACAACAGACAATTCATTGAATAGTAAAATTGGGGTTGAATGTACTAGGATATCTGTTGGCTCCAAAGATTGATAAAAGGTCTTTGTCAAGATGCATGAAAGTTGTTGCTTAGTTTGAGGGGGGCATATCAGATGGACCTAATAAAATAGTTGGTAGTATAAAGGGTAGGTTGGTGAGATTGTGTGCAAAACAAAACCACTATACTTTTTTAATGGAAGTGTAATAAAAGGAAAAGGATGCCAAAATTGCTAATACCTGCATACAGGGAGAAAGATAGGTGAGAGCTCTAGAGCTTGGTGAGGAAGACAAACAGTCATTCTCCACTGACACTGTTGGATCTGCACTATTTCCTGCAATTGAATCAGATCGTTTCCTTTTGTCATCTTGCACTTCTCATTCATAGTCTTCTTGGCATTTTTTGGTATTGTTTTATGATAGCTATGCACGTTTTTGACTATTATTATATGTATTTTGGGGCTATGATTGGTAGGAGGTTTTCTGTCTATCTTGATTCTTTAAAGGCAATATCTAAAATACTTCATTCCTTAATGTTTGAAGGGGTTTCAGTTTTCACCTTACTTGTATGCTGTATCGTGTTCTATTTGCAATGTTTTAGTTATTTAGTTTTGTGTTTCTCCTTTTTTCATCTGATGCCATGTTATGTCATTATATAAGTGATCCAAGATGTTCATCTTTAGTTCCACTCTACACCCAACTAATAAGTCATTGATCTACAAGCTAAACCAAAGATTCTAAAGTTCTCCTATGCCCCAAGTATACGACAATCCCTAGATAGAGCCAATTTTTTACCCATACAAAGATTTTGTAGTGGGTCAAGATTTTCCTGAACTCTTGTCTAAAGTTGCATGTACATGGATACGGGTACGGCCATTTTTTAAGACCCCCAATATGGATATGGCTGGATATGACACTAATAAAGGACACATACACATATATTTAACACAATTTTCTAAGTTACTAGAGGAGATTTTCATTACTTCAAAAGCAATATAGACAAATAAATGCTACATAATTATAAGTTAATTTAACACTTTATAATATGCAAAAATAGTAGAGTTGCATTGGAAGATAACTCAAAATAATGGGTCGCTGAAAGAAAAAAACATTTCATTTGTCTTTCTCATTTGGTGTAGTTTTTGTTCATTAATTTTAAAAAAAAATTGCATGAATGAAGTTTTTTTAATTATATTTGAGAAGATTCACGTCAATTTTTTAAAAAAATCAAATCACATAGCATTCAGTACGGTTGGAAAATTAAGGTTTTTTGGACAAACATGAATACAGTATTCGACGTGTTTCCGGGCCGTATTGGATACATATCCAAATCGGATATGGCGATACGCGCACACAAGGAGTTTCCGGCTACTATGCTCTTGTCTTCTTGACAATCACAAGTCATTTATAAGAGTTTTGTCTTGTTCATCTATAGGACTCAATATTAACCAAAAATAGCTTCAAGAGTAATATAGGACTCAATATAAATATCATTCAGTCATAAATCTTTTTTCATAGATAGAGTTTTCAGTCATATAATTAAGAAAAGAAGTGTTTTAGCAATGTACATCCAGAGGGGTATTTGTAGTCTCCCATTGATTGTGGCATTGTGTTCATTATTTTGGGGTTCAGGTGGGAAGTTCTGCCCCCTTTTCTTTAAGGTTTTACATGCCAATTTTACATGTCTGCCAGAGTGCACTCAACAATTTCAGTTGGAATTGGTTGTGATGGAAACTCATAACCCCTAAGTAATTGGTAGATCAAAACTGTTTGATTTTCAGTAGCCTGTGACTGTTGAGACTGCATATCATGCACAAGTAGATTAAAACCTTATCACAGAAATTCATATGATAAAAGACATGGGAAATATTGTGAACAAATCCACTGGTTATTTATGTCAGACTACAGTTTAAAACTAGAAGTGTCAATATTTTACATCATATCAAAAGCTTCAGTTTCCCTCAACTAATTTGATACAGCATATAGATAGATGAAAAAGTACAAATAATGCAAAACCCTGCAGTAGAACCAATAATAAAGACCTGCCATGGAAAATGACCTATTCATGGAGACAATGGCAAGAGAAATAACCATTTAAACAGACATCCAAAAAATGGTTTTTAGAATCTGACTTCTGTTGCTACATTAACTTGTTATAATAATATGATTTGGCCTTGAGCATCCCTCAGACAACATGGATGAACTCGTGATATTCAAGCCTTGAAATATAGCCTTCAAAATGCATGCTTGGTAAGCAAATAGATTTCTTTGAAACAATGAGGAATCACTATTTCTTGAAAATGTTATTAATATGTGCACAAATGATATCTGGGTTTTGCATGTTATGATAAATGAAAATCAATCCTAAAAATTCAGTGTCCCAAGTGGAAATGATCATAGTTGAAAAATGTTGCAATTACTTGCCAAACTCAAGAATAGCTCGCATTGACATGTGAATAACTCTCTCAATTAGTTGTGGCTGAGTAGTACCTAAAATTTGTGGCGGGTATTTCCCACAAATTTGCAAAGTCCCCACAATTGTAGGAAAAACCCGTGATTTTGGGGAAAAACTTACCCAGGTTTTTTTTCCCAATGCCCATTCAAACTCCCATGACTGGTATTTCATGTGCCCCCACTCAAAGTGAAAATATATTGTAAACTTCACAATGTTCACATGCTATTCATCTATTTGAAGCAAACATGACTAGTATTGTTTGATTGGTCGCAACTAGAAAATGTGCTCTTGTTTTGGTGATGGATAAAATTGTTGAGCTCTTTGCATCGTTTGTTGTATCTGTTCATAGCTTTATTCATAGCATTTACACATGCATCAAGATGGATAGCACTGAAAACTAGTGACAAACAGGATTGTTTGAATCATAGATTGCTACTAATTTATCACTATAATATTTTTTATTTTTTTTCTATTAACATCACTATAATATTTCCTTTCTACACATGTTCTTTTATTATTTTTCCAAAAAAATAATAATAAGATTAAAACCATAATTCAAAATATTGGAGAGACCCAAAATTTTGACTCATACATTTAGGAACTCATACATTTAGAAAACACATAACCCCATTTTCATCTCAATTTGTCATAATTCCAATATTGAATACATCATATAATCCTCAAAATTTCAAATTAATAAATGGCATTGTTCCACGGAGTCTCAAAATAGCGGAGGCAAGGGCTTGAATTTGGGGAAAACATACAGATAGTGACAGCTTAGGATCTAGGGGCAGAGACCACGTTGGGGTCAAGGGGCAATGCCCCTAACATGTTTCCTTGTCATAGTGTAGGACAAGTTTGGTGGAGCACCTACCACTAAGACCATACTAAGGCACTCAAGAACATGCAGACATTCATGGTGAGCACTATCTTTCATTATTTTATCACTATATTTTCAACTTTTCTCTAGCTTTAAGTCCTAATTATTTCTAAATGAATATTCATTCTTCCAATCTCTTTTCTAAACATGTTTACAATTTTTGTCACGTAGATGTCAGATTTCTTTTGCTAGGTGAAATAAGACCATAAAATGTCAAAAAAATGAAGTGAAACATTGAAAATAGTGTAGGTTCTATTTTTTGTGCCAAGTACTCTAGGTCTCAATGTAAAACTCACTTGAGTGTGTAACGTCCCAAGTGGATAAAACCCAGTATGTTGGTTAAACCCCAACGAACACTCCTTTGTTTGTTGGCAAGTGTGTTGACTGAACCAAATAGTGGAGCCGATAGCCATGTGTCTACATGAGCGTTGGTCTATGCTGGCACTCTAGTGAGATAAAAACCTCGTGGACATGTGGTTGTTAGCCCCACCATGTGGCTAATGTACATGTCTGCTAGCACAACAGAGGAATGTATGTTGGGGTTTAGCCAACATATTGAGTTTTGTCCACAAAGGACATTACATGGTCCGCAAGGCTTGACCTTGAGTCCTCAGATCTAATACCGAGCAAGGCAACCATTACGCCAAAAACTCAGACTGGTGGTGAATGGCACCCACTAGTGTTAAGAGGGGTTTTCTTCCCACCAGAGTGCCAACACGGGCCAACCCCCTCATGGGCACGTGGTTTCTGGATCCACCATCTAGTTCAGGTACACGCCCACGAGCACGAGGGAGGAAAGTCCGTCATGGTTCAGCCAACAGACTGGGTTTTCGTCCAGCAGCGACATTACAAAGTCTTAGTGAAAACTCTCAGAGTACTTGACTTGTCTCTGACTCAATAAAACAAGCTAGAAAACTCAGGAGTTATGGCAATCCAACCAAATACTAACCAAGTTTTTCTATTATGATTCAAAATATTTACATTGACTTTTTAAATAGTTTTTGATGCTTGTTTGCTCTAGTACCTTTAAATCTTTATGGGCTCAAGTTAAATGGTAATAATAGATGTGTGGACAGTGCTGAACTCATTTCTTGGTCAATGATATGTATTGAACTCTAATTTTGATCTATTTATGAAGGAAATAAGTAATATATTTTTTCAGAATGCTTTTACAAATTTAATGTGTTTTTTAATGTTCCAAAATTTTCTGAGTTACTGCTAAGTTTTTCCCAACATTTATAATTTTTTTGGGGTTGGCCGAGCTATTGTTGAATCCAAGTTTTAAACTACGGAAATTATGTGTAAAAATGGTCAAAAATAATTTGGCTGACAAAATGACCAATGCAGGAGTTAGCTTACTCTTTCTTGAGTCAAAGCTAAGATCATATTAAAGCAGTACAAGAGAAGGTAATCTAATTTCTTAGAGATGAAAATATGTTGATGATTTGGCTATGCCTGATCTCAACAATTGTAAGGAAATGAGTACCACTGGGAAAAGGGCAGTTCAAAGTGGTGATTAAGATAATAAATCAATACTTCAAGCACACAAGGATAGGCAGCATCAATCTGAGAAGGAAAGTATAAAAGTAGACAAAATGGAAAATGGCATGATGAAGAAATGAGAAGAGGCAACAAAGAGAAAGGACAAAGCTCCTCTACTAAGACCAAGAAGAAGATAAAAACCTCTTCCCTGTTGACTTTCCAAACCAAAACCAAGGTATGGAAAAGAGCTTTTATGGGGGCTAAGAAGATAAGGTTGAAAGAGATGGAGCTCCTCTAGTGATCTGTAAATGGATTTGGTTTTGTTTTAGACTCCATGGCAAAGTGATCACAGCTCAGAGGACACTTGTGTTGCAGGTTCAAAAACAGCCACAGGTCTTTGATGGCTCCAAAATCTGAATATTCTTGCAAATTTGGATTCCTCTTGAAAAATTATGCAATTTCAAACAAATATGGCACCTTGTTTTGGTTCCGCATGCAAATGTTGTGGCTTTTGGAAGTTGGAGGAGAGAAATGCTAGAAAGAGGAAATTTTGTTCTCATCATGTGGCTGTTTCAAAACCGCCCCTGATGAAGAGTGGTGGCTTTAAACTGCCTCCTGTGGAAAAGAAGTAATTTCACTGTGACAAAAAATACATCCTGTAGGGTTAATTCTTCTCTTTTTTGGACTTTTGGTAACTTTGCACTTGTGTACAGGCTTGTGAAGTATACATATTCTATCGCAAATGAAAATAAACATCAAATTTAGAGAATAGATGGGGATCTAAGTTGCTAGCATTGATTGAAAAGTTACTTCATTCGGGCAATTGACTATGTAGGCTAAACAAAACTGTAAGAGAGCTGTTGCTAGCGGTCTTGGAGGCTGATTTCATAGGTTGGTTGTACCCAAATGGCCTAAGATTGTAATTGCTTTTTAAGTTAAAAAATTGAAGTGAGTAATTTTGGGTAATGAATTTCTAGAGTTTCCCCCACACATGGTTTTCTAAGTTAAATCATCTGTCTTTATTTGGTGGTGATTGTCTTGTTCTCAATTACATTTGCAAGTTCAGTTTAGCATGCTTTTAATTTCCATTTCTCAAATCTGTAATTTAGAGACCAGTGTATTGTATAAGGTTTAACCATCCCAGTTTACAGCTCAAGTGGTATGAAAATGGTTCTTTCCTTGTGGAGTCGTCGTGAGCAAATTTACAGGTACATAATAACAAGTGGAGAAGTCTGTTGCCTTATCAAAGAGCCAGCGAGTGCTGAAATTGGAAAAGAGAACAAAAAAGCATGATGAGAGAAGCATAATATCTTGATCAAGAAAACAAGGTTCCTCAAAGTAGAAACTGGACTTGTGGGAATATATCAATCAGTGGAAACTACAGATAGCTTAATAGAGACTCCCATGAAGAAGTTATGCTCATTGGAGGATGCCAAGAGCAAGGGAACTGCCCAGTTTGAAGTAAAGGAAAATTTCTATGGTGAAATAAGCCTGCCAAGATTATCTCAATGTTAAGCCAATGACAAGGGCAAGAGAACCGCCCACTCTGAAGTGGGGGAAAATTCCTATGGTGAAATAAGCCTGCCAAAATATCTCAATGTAAAGTCAATGCAAGAATTGAGATTCCACCATTTGAAAGAGATGCATAAAGGCTGAAGAATTAGTTTGTGAAATTAGAGGTATATTTTAATAAGAATTTTCTTGTTTTGGAAGAAAAAATGTATGCTTTGAGTTGGTCTGAAGGTCTCTTGTATTCTGTCTTTAGGAAAACAAGCTCCTATCAAATCTTTGGGGTCAAATTAAAAAATTATTTAGGAGATAATTCAACCCAGAATATCATGAAGGAAATAAATGTATGGATGTTGAAAAAGCATATGCACATGTTCATAGTGCCCCATCATTCTCAAAGATAAAAGGATAAATTGTCAAGACAAAGAAATCAAGTGCCAGAAGCACAAAGGCAAATCCTACTAATTGCTGTGAGTATTGTGATGGATGGTAATACAAATACAACTTCTTGGAAGCTACATTAATAAAAGTGCCCATTCTGGAATGATAGAAAGGGTGAAAGACCACTATACCTGCGGTTGTCATCATGGGTGATTGTAGTTTAGAAGTAGTTTGGAAAATTGCTTGCTCTACCAAGAAGGTTGATCATTTTACACATGAAGAAGGTGTAATGAGCCTAAGTTGCTCTACTGATAATTAATCGACATTGCAGCTACAAATAATGATATTGCCAATAGATATCCCTTTTTTTTATTAAATCAAGTCAAAATGATAGTTCATTCCAAACATACATTCAGCTCAGCTTAATTCAGTATTGCTAGAATCCGGAAATGCTAAATGTTCATCACTTATTATACAAATGTGATGAATTAAGGGAAGAACCTGGTATCGTTTTAGAAAATGCTGGAGTTGGATGCCAGCTACCTCTGCTAACTTCCACGCAGCTTCCTGCTATACTCTCCACGAGCTGCAACTGTTCACGCGATCTACTCTCAGCGTGCACTGATTTCTTTAGCACGTTCAGCGTGCTGTAGCCTCCCTGCCTCCTAACGCAGCCTGCAGCTGCTGATGGCGGCAACACACAGCTCCCTTGCCTCCCTACGCGGCCTACACTGTTGAGCGCGGCCAGTACACAGCAATGGCGGCTTCAACTGTTGATTGCGGGCAGCATACAACAAAGGCAGCCACAACTATTGGCGTCTCCTGCTTAAATCGTGACCCAGCTGTCACTATCGTGCATCCTTAGGGCAAAATCGCATTCAGGAACCAATTTTGCACAGCTCTGTAAATTCCCAGTATGAAATCGCACCCTCAGTGTGCTTGCATGAATTCGATAAATCTCCTCCAGCCACAGTCGTACAATAAGGAGGAAATATAATTGATTATATATCAGCAATCAATTGATTATCAGCTCAAGGAAGAATCAGTCTTCCAGAACTAATTTGACCCTTATATATCAGCAAGGGCTCAGAAAAAAGAGAGATAATTCTCCAAACCAAGTTTTTATAAATTATATTCCATGCTCAACTTCTCAAATGAGCTTGAATTTGTAACTCCTTGGATGCCTAAGTTTCCAAAAACCATTACCAGTTAACCAGTCTTCAATATGTCAACTTCTAAAAGCATTACAATAATAAAGTATTATTATTATAATAATATAATCAATCTATTAATTAATAACATATTGTTATTAATTAATAATTAAATATCAATTATGCCTCTGATGACAATTCCTGCATCCACTGTTGTAATAGCTAATCAACCTGGTTTTCAACTGCACTGCCAGAAATAGTAACTGGCCTCCAACTGACTTACTATAAATAGTAAGTCCAGAAATAGAATCTGAACGTTGAGACCCTCAAAGCATACTATCAACTCACGAGGGTTGTGCTGATGAGTTGACCATATTCAGGTTCCCAGAACTTGCTAATTCAGGGACATCACAGTCCGCCCTCCCTGAAATTGCTTGTCCTCAAGCAATCGCAATCCAGGGCTGCATAATATCCTCAGGCTCCCAAGTGGCATCCTCGTCAGGTAACCCCTGCCACTTGACCAAGTACTCCCGGATAGTCCTCCAGCGCAACTGTCTCTCGCGTATATCCAAAATGGCCTCGGGTATCAATTCCAGTTTCCCCTCGTCATCCAGGGGTGGTAATATAGCAGAAGGAGTCACAGTTCGGCCTAAGACCTCCTTGAGACACGAAACATGAAACACATTGTGTACTCTGCTATCCTCAGGTAATTCCAGCTCATAAGCCACCTCTCTGACACGTCGAACCACCCGAAATGGCCCATAGTACCACAGCTTGAGCTTTTCCGCACCACTCTTCTTGATAGAAGACTGCCTATAAGGCTGTAGCATCAGATAAACCATGTCCCCAACCTCAAAAGAGCGAGCTATCCTCTTTTGATCCGCATACTGTTTCTGCACATTTTGTGCTCTCTGTATATTGTCCTTCAATGCCCTCATAATATCCTGACTGTCCTGCAATAACTCCCTTGCACTGGGCACCCTGCTATCACTACACAGTAAATCCACAAAAGTCGGGGGATCATAGCCATACAAGGGCACGAAAAGGGGACATCTGTATGGTCATGTGAAATGTGGAGTTAAAACAATACTCGCACATATGTATCCACTTAACCCAAGCCCTCTGCTGTGATGAGACGTAATTCCGCAAATAGCCTTCCACCCACTTATTGAAAATCTTTGTCTGGCCGTCGGTCTGCAGATGATAATTGGTACTCGGTGTCAACTTTGTACCGCATAACCTGAAGATCTCCTGCCAGATGTGGCTCATAAAGCGACTATCTCGGTCACTCACAATGTTTCGGGGTAAGCCATGCATCCTAAACACCTTCCGAAAGAATAACTCTGCCAGCTGCACTGTGGAATAAGTAGTGGTGATAGGGAAAAAATGTGCGTACTTCATGAGCCTATCCACCACCACGAAAATGCAATCCCGCCCTTGGGCTTTGGGGAGCCCCACAATGAAATCCATAGAAATACTCTCCCATTTCTGCTCAGGAATGGGGAGTGGCTGTAACAACCCAGCGGGGTAAGTGTGCTCTTGTTTGTTCTGCTGACAAACAGAGCATTCGCGAACATATCGTTGAACATCTCCCTTCAGTCCCTTCCAAGTAAACCTCTCTCGAATCTGTCTGTAGGTTTTAAAGAAACCTGGATGACCCGCCATAGGTGTGTCATGGAAAGCCCGGAATATAATCTCTCGGACCCCTGATCCTGCAACAAGGAAAATCCTCCCCTTATAAATGATCAACTCATCCACAAGGGAAAATCTGTCATCTTGGATACTGCCATCAATAACGCCTGTTGCCCATGTATCTCTGGCATACTCAACTAGGATCAAATGCCTCCAAGCCTCAGAAACCTCGATAAGTGAGCACAGGTGGGGTCTCCGTGACAGAGCATCGGCCACCACATTCTAGGTTCCTTTGATATAGGTAATATCAAAGTCATATGACTGCAACTTACTCACCCATTTCTGCTGCCTCTCATTGAGATCTTGCTGCCCAAGAAAATGTTTCAGACTATTATGGTCAGTTTTGATGCAGAATTTACTTCCTACCAAGTACTGTCTGAATTTGGCCAAGGCATGCATAATGGCCAACATTTCCTTATTGTACACACTGAATGCTCTCTCAGGACCACGTAGTTTCCGACTCTCGAAAACAATGGGATGGCGATCCTGGGATAATACTGCTCCTATACCCTCTCCTGAAGCATCGCAGTGTAAATCAAAAGGTCTCGAAAAATCTGGTAGTGCCAAGACCAGACAAGTAGTCATAATAATCTTGAACCTCTCAAAGCACTCCTGCGCCTGAGAGGTCCACTGAAAAGCACCCTTACGTGTCAAGTCTATAAGGGGGGCAGCATGTCTAGAAAACCTTGCCACAAATCTGCGGTAGAAGGCACATAATCCACTGAACCCTCTCAACTATGTCAGAGTCTCGGGTGTGGGCGAATCCAGAATGGCGCGGATCTTATCTGGGTCCATACGCACACCATCTGCACTAATAATATGGCCCAAATAGAGTAGTTCTGTCATTCCCAAGGCACACTTGGATTCCTTAGCATACAAGGAATCCCTCTCCAAAATGCTCAGTACTGTGTCCATATGTGCAACATAGTCATCCCAAGTCTTGCTGTAGACTAGGATGTCATAAAAAAAACTAGTACAAACCTTCTCAGCTGGCTATGAAATACCCTGTTCATTGTGGACTGAAAGGTGGCCGGTGCATTTGTCAAACCGAAAGGCATGACAAGGAACTCGAAGTGCCCACAGTGACATCTGAAGGCTGTCTTCTCTATATCCAATTCCCGAACTCTAATCTGATGATACCTGGACCTCAAATCGATCTTTGAGAAATATTGTGCTCCATGCAGCTCATCAATCAACTCGTCAATCCGCGAAATGCGGTATCGGTTCTTAATAGTTCTCTTGTTCAGCATCCGATAATCAATACACATACGCAAGGTGTCATCTTTCTTCTTCACCAGCACAACTGAAGAAGCAAAGGGGGATTTACTCGGCCGAATGTGTCCCATCTCGAGTAACTCTTGTATGGTCTTTTCGATCTCATCTTTCAGCCGTTTTGGATGCCTGTAAGGAGTGATCATAACGGGCTTGGTGCCCTCCTCCAACTCTATAATGTGCTCAATTCCCCTATCCGGAGGTCTACCCGTAGGTAAGTCTCTAAACACCTTATCGTGCTTAGTTCTCAACTGCTAAATGTCAGGGTGGTATGTGAATTTATCTGTATTGTCTATCGATGGCATCAGTCTACACTCAACCACCCAATCTATCTCATCCTCATGGCGTACCAAATGCTGCATCCGTCTGAGTGAAATCTGCTTAAGCCCCTCATCTCTAATGGCCTTAAGCACCTGTGGTTTCCCGTCTGAGATAAATCTTATCTCCATCTTCTCAGTACTGATGTAAATGTCCTTAATGGTGTGTAGCCATGCCATTCTCAGGACCAAGTCTGTACTACCCACATCAACCACGTAAAAATTTGCCTTAAAGGCGTAGGTACCCAACTTAACTGGTAAATCGATGACCATCATGTTAACTTAAGAGTGTAACCATCTGCTACCTATACTCTCAATCCCTCAAATTCCTCTGTCTGGATTCCTCTGCGGGTTACCAAACGGGAGTCAATAAAATTATGTGTGACTCCAGTATCAAAAAAAGCAATCACTCTCTGTCCGGCTAACAGACCATGTAATCTGAAGTCTCCTTCCTTTTTCATACTGGAAAGATATGCCACCTTGAGGTTGGATGCATCAACCTCGTCCTCTATGCAACCATCAGTTCCCGAAATGCCCTGATCCTGATCTGTCATCTCCTCTGTGTACTCTGGAACATCCTCATCATCATAGAACCAATCCATCATCCTATGCTTACCCTGGGGTTTCATAGGACAATTATGCGTAACATCATAAGGGCCCCGGCAATAAAAACACAGTTTCTTCCTCCTTAAATCATTAAGTGTTTCCTGATCTAAGGGTGCTGCCATAGGACGTTTTGAATCTGATTTTTCATCCCTTCTTGGAGCTGTCCTGTCATAGGGAGGTCCTAGGGATCTTGCAGCAAACTGTCTCTTTGGCGTAGAAGACTCCAAGTCTCTAGCCTTCTTCATGGCTTCATGTAAAGAGGAGGGGTCTAAGGACTTAACCCAACCTCGTAATGGTTCAATTAGCCCTTCCAAGAAAAGCATTATTCTCCTCCGCTCTAAGATATCATATACCATCACTGAGATGCGCTGAAACTCATTGATGTAACTGTCTAAACTGGTTGTCTGTCGTAATTGGGCTAACTCCCTGAAAAAGATCTCTAGGTCCTTTTTGTTGAAGCGCTCAATCAGTCTATCTACAAACTCCTGATAGACAGTGATCTGGTCATGAAGTGACCTCAGTCCATGGTACCACCAGTCATGTGCAGTTCCATCTAAGTGCAACACTGCAAATCTAATGGCGTCTTCCTCAGTCATCGGACGCAATGCGAGGTAGGTGTCGAGCTTGTGGATCCAAGCTCTAGCAGTGACCCTACCGCTGCCATCGAAATGTGCTAACATCATCTTGCTAGCCACCTGTCTCAAATCATTATGTCCCGTCC
Source organism: Thuja plicata (assembly GCA_018584345.1). Lineage (NCBI taxonomy): Eukaryota > Viridiplantae > Streptophyta > Pinopsida > Cupressales > Cupressaceae > Thuja > Thuja plicata. The sequence continues at coordinate 1,595,297 of MU226946.1, forward strand.
GGTGTCTATCCTGTGCTGGCCTTCCCCTTGCATGCTCCCGTTTCTGGGTCAGGTATCTGTCAAAGTTAAGATTTTGTTTCACGGCTGGAGGGAGGGTATCCCATTCAGCATAGTGTGTCATTATATCATCAGCAAAAGGAGCACTCTCTGCATCAGTACTAGCTGCATCAGCCTCTGGCCTCATAAATCTGGGCCCCTAGGGTCTAAACTAATCTCCCCTGTCACCTGCCCTATCTGCCCTATCATATCTCGGGGTTCTCGGCTCATAATCTCGGTGTCTGTCATCGACCCGTGATCTGTGCGTTGCAACGGAGACATCACGTGATCTACTCTAATCCCTAGGGATAGTGAACCGTCTCAGTGTGTCTGAAAGCTCATGTAATACATCAGCTACATGATGTTGGCCTATAGCTAGGTTCCTGAAAGTTTCCCTAGCTTCTCTGTCTATATCCGCTTTTGTAGCGGCTGCAGGTCTTGCAGGACCTGTTGAGCCACCTGTATTTTTATCCCCAAGCAATGTGCCAAACCAGATGTCTACTTCTTCATTTGGCGGAGGTGACTGACCTCTCCGGTAATAATGCCTACCGGGAATGAATCTCCTGTCGTCTGCCATAATTCACTCTCCAAATAATAATAATAATAATGAACCCGATTTCCCTGCAGGCTGGCAGGAAACTGCTCTGATACCACTGTAATGAGCCTAAGTCGCTCTACTAATAATTAATCGATATTGCAGCTACAAATAATGATATTACCAATAGATATCCCTTTTTTTTATTAAATCAAGTCAAAATGATAATTGTTCATTCCAAACATACATTCAGCTCGGCTTAATTCAGTATTGCTAGAATCCGGAAATGCTAAATGTTCATCACTTATTATACAAATGCAATGAATTAAGGGAAGAACCTGGTATCGTTTTAGAAAAAGCTGGAGTTGGAAGCCAGCTACCTCTGCTAACTTCCACGCAGCTTCTTGCTATACTCTCCACGAGCTGCAACTATTCACACGAACTACTCTCAGCGTGCACTGATTTCTTTAGCACGTTCAGCGTGATGTAACCTCCCTGCCTCCTAATGCAGTCTGCAACTGCTGATGGCGGCAACACACAGCTCCCTTGCCTCCCTACGCGGTCTGCACTGTTGAGCGCGGCCAGTACACAGCAATGGCGGCTTCAACTGTTGATTACGGGCAGCATACAACAAAGGCGGCCACAACTATTGGCATCTCTTGCTTAAATCGTGACCCAGCTGTCACTATCGTGCATTCTCAAGGCAAAATCGCATTCAGGAACCAATTTTGCACAGCTCTGTAAATTCCCAGTATGAAATCGCACCCTCAGTGTGCTTGCATGAATTCGATAATTCTCCTCCAGCCACAGTCGTACAATAAGGAGGAAATATAATTGATTATATATAAGCAATCAATTGATTATCAACTCAAGGAAGAATCAGTCTTCCAGAACTAATTTGACCCTTATATATCAGCAAGGGCTCAGAAAAAAGAGAGATAATTCTCCAGACCAAGTTTTTATAAATTATATTCCATGCTCAACTTCTCAAATGAGCTTGAATTTATAACTCCTTGGATGCCTAAGTTTCCAAAAACCATTACCAGTTAACCAGTCTTCAATATGTCAACTTCTAAAAGCATTACAATAATAAAGTATTATTATTATAATAATATAATCAATTTATTAATTAATAACATATTGTTAATAATTAATAATTAAATATCAATTATGCCTCTGATGACAAATCCTGCATCCACTGCTGTAATAGCTGATCAACCTGGTTTTCAACAGCACTGCCAGAAATAGTAATTGGCCTCCAACTGACTTACTATAAATAGTAAATCCAGAAATAGAATCTGAACGCTGAGACCCTCAAAGCATACTGTCAACTCACAAGGGTCGCGCTGATGAGTTGACCATATTCAAGTTCCCAGAACCTGCTAATTTGGGGACATCACAGAAGGGGAGTGATGAAAATAGTTTTAACATCAAAATTCATGTTATGAATGTTTTTGATATTAATCAGCAGCAAAAACTAGGGTGCTGACCCCTTACAATACAACGGCCCGAGGGCGTACAGTCATAGCATACTAACAGCAGATAAACATCAAAACCAGCCTATAACAGAGCTATTAACAGATAAACATAGGCCACAAATCAGCAGCTTATACACATGAAAGTTAGCACTATCGTACAAAGTATAACCAGAGAAAGTAGATTGAACACAAAAACTACCTAGAAACATGCTAGTACAGCCAAAGCCGTAGCATAAACAGCTCATGTTATGAATGTTAAAGTGGATACACTTCTCAATTATTGTTCACAAGCTAACCTTATATCTCAAGCTAAGTTACTGATGCGCTGCCTGTATGGCTAGATGCGCATGGATCCGGATGCCATGTGGATGCGCACAGGAAGCACATCCAGGGCAGTCGGATGCTCTCTGGATGCGTTGTAACACATCCAGAGAGCATCCGGCTGCCCTGTAATGCATCCAGAGAGCATCCGGCTGCCTTGGATGCGCTTCCTGTGCTCATCCACAAGGCATCCGGATGCATCCGCAGCCAGCAGTGCCTTTTTTTTGCATTTAAAAAAAAACAACTAATAAGCACTTTATGACATGTGCTTTTTAACATTTTTTAACCTTATTTTTGGCCTCTAAACCCTAAAACGGCCCTAAAAGAGGTCATTTATTATTTTCTCAACTCATTTTGTTTGCAGCAAGCCTCTCTTCTCACTTGGTCTCCATTTTGGCATTTTGAAGGCAAAGTGATTATTTTCGAAGAGGATCGTTCGTGGGGTGCGAGATAGCTTCCACAAAGGAGTTCTAAGAGTCTAAGGTAAGCATTTGATCCCATTCTTGAGTCTTTTAATGAATTTTTTCAAGTTTGGGAAGAAATTTTTTAAGTTTTTTTCATTTTTTTTTAAAGAAATAAAGAAACAAATTTAGCTATCTATATTAATATTTTTCTATCTTTTTTTTTGAACTTGTATGCTTGATGTTCATAGTTTTTTTGAATTTTCTAATTTAAATTTATCTAATTTCTTATTATAGCAACTGCAAGAAATTAGATTGTATTGTGCAAGAATGGACGCCAGCTGTAGTCAAAGTTCAGTGGGAGGGCAAGGAGCCGATAACTTCAAAATTGATGTAGGATCTCCTTTATGGAGACATACCACAAGAATATCACAAGTTTCAGGAGGTGGCTCATATCTTTGGAAGTGTAATGTATGTGAGATAAACCATTCAATAGCTCATATTCTCAGGTCAAACGTCATTTTATGGGCCATCCTGGTAAAGGAATGGGAATGTGCAAAGGAAGCAAAAATGGGAAGGGGGTGTCTAATGCACAAATAGCAGGATGTATAAAAGAACAAGAAGAGGCTGATAAATTGATTAATAGATCAAAAAAACTTATCAACCTCCATCCGGAAAGAAAAAAATGCAATTGCCCAATGAACCAGTTGAATCCTCCAAACATCTATTCTTGCAAGTACTTGTATCGCAAGTGGAAGAGGAAGAGGAAGAAGAATAAATTACCACCCGCAAAAGAGGTCCATTGGCCACGGCATTTAAAATGGAGGCAAGAGAGCTTGTTGATCAAGCCATTGCACGTTGCCTCTATGCCAATGGTCTTCCTTTCAACTTGGTGAGATCACCATATTGGAAGGAGATGGTGGCAGCCATCAATAAAGCACCAATTGATTACACGAGTCCTGTGTATGAAAAGGTGCGTACCACCCTGTTGCAAAAAGAGAAGAATTTTGTAGAGAGATCTCTTAAACCAATTAGAAGTTCTTGGACAACTTCGGGTGTTTCTATTGTTTCTAATGGATGGAAAGATACAAGAAACCGTCCATTGATTAATGTGATTGTAGTGTCCCCCAAAGGGGCAATGTTTTTGAGGGCAGTTGATTGTGAAGGGGAAGTGAAAGATGCACAGTTCATTTCCAGAATTCTCATTGAGGCCATAGAGATGGTGGGTAGTGAGAATGTGGTCCAGGTAATCACGGACAATGCAAAAAATTGTAGGGGTGCAAGTGCTTTGGTTGAGGGCCGACATGACCACATTTTTTGGACACCATGCACCATACACTCCCTCAACTTGGTGATGCAGCAAGTTGGCACTCAGATAGATTGGGTGAAACAAATATACCAAGAGGGGGAGGAAATCCAGATGTTTGTGACAAACCGCCAAATGTCACAATCAATATTCAAATCTTTCTCCAAATTGGAGTTGTTGAAGGTAAGTGTAATTACTAAATTTACTTTGTTTATTTAATTTTAATAAATTTTGTCATTCAATTATCAAAATTATCAATTTGTATATAAATTTGCTTAATACTTATGGACATATTGTTATTGACTTACTTAGGTTGTTGAGACCCGATTTGTGTCTCATACTATTGTTATGAGACGACTTGTCAAGGTGCAAGAGACATTGAGCCAAATGGTTCTTTCCAACCAATGAAGTATGTGGAAAGCTTCAAATTCAGAGAGGGCCCAAAAGGTCAAGGCATTGGTCTTGGATGACAATTGGTGGGCTCGTATGCAATTTGTATTAGATTTCACCGAGCCTATCATGACTATGCTCCGATTTGCAGACACAGATAAACCTTGTTTGGGGGATGTCTATGATGGCATGGACACAATGGTGGAGAAGGTAAAAATTGAAATGCAAAAACATGAGAACGACCCCATACAATGTGAAACCTTATGCAACACAGTGGAAACAATCACTCGTCATCGTTGGGAAAAGATGATCACCCCATTGCACCTCCTTGCATATGTCTTATCTCCGAGGTACTATAGTGCTTAAATACGTGGTATGCCAGATAGAGTAGCACCATATGCGGATGAAAGAAGTTGCTAATGGGTGCTACAAAGCCTTTGTAAGACTCTTCCAAGATGATGAAATGCACAAAAAAGTTAGCACAGAATTTGGCTTATTTGCCTCGGGAATAAAACATAGTCCACTTGCAGTAAAGGACCAATACGACATGGCAGCTACAACATGGTGGTACCTCTATGTTCAACCATTTAAGAATCTACAACCTCTTGCAATCAAGATCCTCTCACAAGTAAGTTTTTTTTTGTTTTTTGTTTACCACTTGGATTCTACAATTTAGTACTTAACATACTTTAATTTGCTTTACATTTTTATGTTTAATTTTGTGAACATTGTCCAGGTTGCAAGTCTTCTGTACCTGAACGGAATTGGAGTACATACTTCTTTATCCACTCAGTGAAGCGTAAACGGTTGGGCTCAAAAAAATCTAAAGACTTGGTTTACATTCATACAAACTTTCGTCTTTTGTCACGTAAGGAGGAACACTACAAGGATGGGGCAGACAAGCTTTGGATGTAGCCCCAGAGTGTACCAACTTGGAGGCAACTATTGAGGATCTTACTAGACTCACTTCAAATTATGATGTTCATGATTACATCTCGACACATGTTGCATCTAGTACAAGTGGAACCGTTTTGGGTTCAAATGATCTTGAACTTGCAGCAGTTGGAGATGAAGAGGAATTTTTTGAGAATCCTTATGATTCTGATTAGTGAATCTTGATTGATGAACATTGAATCATGAACTACATTTTGATTTATGATATGGCTTATTTGAATATTTGTGAACTATCAATTGGCATTTAATATTTGTCTTGAATCTTGATCAATGATGATTGATGAAGTATCATACTATGTTTAGTTTTACTATCAAATGATTTAATTTTGTATATTTCTTGCATTTCTTTGCATATATATATATAGATAAACGCATCCAAACCCCCCCCTCCACCAAAA
>MU226946.1:1601154-1618479 GCA_018584345.1 Thuja plicata
ACCCCCCCCCCCCCCCCCCCCAAAAAAAAAAAAAAGCGCATCCACGCACCTGCATCCCGCACCCGCACCCAAATCGGTAACTTAGATCTCAAGAATTGGTTGGAAAACTTGGTCTAGGAACTTATCAACACCCCAAGCTTTATGCTTTGGCTTGGATCAGAAATGGCACCGATTTGTCAATTAGTTGGCAACACGGAGTGAAGTTAATAGTTTAATCAAAACTTTGTTGATGAAGTGTTGTTGGACGTTGGGCCTATCAATGACAAGAAAGTTGCATTCTACTCAAGGGCCAACCAATACTGCTTGTGCAAAGGTGGAAAAAGCTCCAAATTTTTTCTTAGAAGGGCAAGGCCAAGCATTAAGAGACCCTAAATCTTCATAGAGAGAGTAATTTGAGTGGAAGCAGGAGATAAACACAAGTAAATTTAAATCCGTGTTGAAGAATTGCACATTAAAATATTCAAGTCAATTACAGATCATAGTTACTTTTTGAAGCACATTAAGGAAAATACGTTGCAGTGAAGTTAAGCTGCTACTAACATTTTTTTGAGAGCTCCCATTTACACATTCTTTAGATAGCTATCACTAAATCATTGATGTAGACTGAAGGACAAATGGAATCTTAAGAACTCTACAAAGCCCATAAAGGCTGCATAAACATAATCTTAAGGTATCTACAAAGCTCACAAAGGCTGCATGTATGCATCTTCACTGTTTAGACGTTTCCAATAAATGAAATCCAGTATAAGACAACAATACATAATAGGACTTATAGAATTGAATATCAGCAAACACAATGATTATTGCAGGGTAGATAACAGTTAGAAGTTTACCCAATAGCAGCATTGTGATATTGCTATCAGTATTCAACTGTGTAGTTTTTGAGTCAAACTCATTGACCATGTTTCATGAGTAGTGGTTGACAAGAACCCATCTCTCAAGATGATGAATGGAACACTTAGCACTCATTGCATCTAGTTGATGTTCACAGGGGTGAAGCACCGGGCCTTCCCAGGAGGTCGCCCATCCCAATTTTTAAATAATAGACAAATCTTCTTTATATCTTGTGTACATGTATTTAAGAATTTTTCCTACGAGTACATCCCTGACCTAGATTAACTCGTGACAATCCTGACTGATTAACAATGTTCAAAGCCAACCCAGATAAAATCATCCAGCATCGGGATTCCAAAGCACATGCCACAAAATACTTGTCCAGCCAAAAACCAAGTCACCAATGGCATTTTTATATAGGCCAAGGGATAGTTCAACAGTTACTTAGGAGGTAAAATCAGCAGCAGTTCTTCGTGATGCCAAAATAGCTTCCAGTAATTCAGCCATCAAAAACAGAAACCAAAAGGTAAAATAAAGTTCATCCTTGACATAGATGCAACTTCAAAACACTTCAACAAACTAATGCAATTATTTAATATAGCAACAATCGTAGCACCAATGAGGATGAGTTCAAAATTTGTATTGAAGTGGACTCAAATTTTGCTTCGCAACCAAAAGGAGCTAGATGAGCAGGCCTAGAAAATGGTTGTATTTTTCTACAATTTGTATTTCCAGGGTCAATGTTTCAAGCCCTAAATTTTAACACTTTTTGAGATGCTTGGTATTCGATAACATGCCAAAATGGAACCAGGTAGTTTTCTTTGTAGCCACTTTTGTATCAGACAGATAAAACATAGTTTGATATATGTGAAAATAATGGTTTGTAATCTGGACTACAATTCTAATATATGTCTCATGAGCTGAAGCTTTTTGTTATAAACATCAGCATAGAACTTTGTAGATCTAAGAAACATAATTCGGATATCAAAGATTTTGTATCTTAGATTTTAACGACTCAAGCATGACATGGTAAATATATCCTGTCTTGGTGACATGGCAGAAAGTCTTCAGACCTGGTGCCCTCCGGTACATTAGACAGATTACTAGCAGTTAATTTTCTAACTATCTAACAAATTATAATGTGGAAGTTGCCTTTCTGATTAGAATAACAATGCCAAACAAACTATAAATTCACAATGCATACATGATCTTTCCCTGTAAACTGAGGAAAATGTGGCAGGATTTACTAAAAAGTGTTTGTCCAACCTGAGATAGAAGGCAGACAAGGGATTGAATATGGTTGCGCCCAATGGAATCTCCAATGAAAGCCAAGGTTTTACCACGCACAAGATTAAGGAATCCAGCTGCATTGAATTGTGGAAGCTCACAACTATCAGGTCTCCATCTCCAGTGTAGATAATCAGTATCCAGGCGTCCATGTTTCATACAGTTTTGATGTTCTTGAATAGCCCGGCAAGTTTCATTTGTATAGAAGGGACCTGAAGGATCTGGGATCCACTGTCCGATTGATAGATCACATTCACCATCTGCTACAAGAGGGAGATCCAAAAGAAATAAGACCAATAATTGTGTTTCTTTTTCTGTATTGACAATTCACTCATTCAATCAGGTAGCTACAGAACCACAGTAGTTCATATATACACCGGAAGAGGAAACAAGCAGATAAAAATGCTAAAGAGTCCAATTCCGTAGAGGCTATAATTCTAGACTGCTACCTAAAATTGTTATTAGTGTTGCATTCTCATTATGATGTGCCATAGTGTATGGCAAATATAAACTAGTGACTAATTTTCTTATTATGAATAAATGATTCTTATATTAAACCAAAAGCCATGGGAATCCCATCAGTTTAGCAGTAGAATTTATGGAGTCTCATCTTATAAAAAGCTAGGAAACTTACCACTTGAAACTTAACTATTATAAGTAATTAATGCTAAAATTTTACAATTATGTTAAAAAGCGTGAGCATTGTGATCTGAAAATCGGATATACACTGTTGAACAACTAGGGTCAAGGAGATCCACTTCAGTTGAGAAAAGCTGTCAAAGTGACTTAGAACTAAGAGTTTTTCATAGATCAATGTGGTATATAGCAGAAAGAACTGTGTTATTGTCAACGAAGCATCCAAGATGATCCAGAGCATCTTAAAGAATAATTGAAACAAGCGTGTAGGCTTCAAAATGAAGTAGAAAATCAAGTTTGGTGAAATTGCCAGTTTTTGTGTGTGGCACTTTTGTCATAGCTGCCAAGAAAACATTTTCAATGCTGTCAGAAGAAGCAGTTTTGTTATTGTGCAAATAGATTGTGGAATACGAAGGGTTTTGTGACTTGTCATTTGAATCAACTCTTTTTATGTTTGTTCTTCTATTTTGGTGCCAGACGAGAAAAAGTAGTGTCACATAATGTTTGAACAGAGTTTGAAGGGTTGACTCATTATTTTCTTTATTCTGATATTCATTTGGTCATTGAAAGTGTGAGAACAAGGGTTTTTAGTTGCAAAGGCACATTGGAAATATGAGGAGCAAATTTGTGGCATCGTCAAGACTCCTAATAGCTCTTAAGGCATTTTAAAACATTTGTACTTGGAATGTGAAAGTGGAAGAGGGGCAAAATGCTCTCTTGCTGGAGTTTTCACTTCTTTAGGTTTTCTCTAAGTGCGCTGTCTAAGTCTCTGTGTGTGTGTGTGTGCTTTTGCTTGATAGCATCATTGTTTTATGTTTTTCATTAAGTTTTCATAAAAAACGAGCATGTTCACTGTAACCACTTCCATTCCAGTATGAGTAATAGCTTTTAAAGGTTTTATAAGGGTTGAGAACTAAGGATATCCATAGGTGATGATTTGTAAGAGAGCATCTCTACAGTTTTAGGAATCAGATGGCATCAGCACTTTCTTGTCAGCATCCTTTAAATGTTCGAGGGGTTATTGCCTCCTCAAGATCAAGTAGAGGTAATAACCTAATCCCTTTTGAGCCTGAAATCAGAACTAGAGAATGGACAAAGGCAACTACGTTGATAACAAGGAAAGGAGATGATGAAGAGGATCAGTTTGAGAAGTTGGATGATGTTGTTATAAGAATATCCAACATAGAAGGGAGGGTTGACAGATTAGAAAGCATCCAACTAGCAATGACAAAGAAATAATGTGTGAATTAATTATATAATTAAAATTATTTAATTAATATCGGAGGGAAAATTGAGATAATTTAAAAATTATTTAATTCTTATAGATGAAACGAGGAAATGTTAGCTCATTTAAACAATTAAAATTATCTAATTACTACAGATAGAAGAATTGGTGAGAAAAAAAAGATGAAAATACATTGGTCATTTTTAGGTTTCTAAACTTTCATTGAGGTACAAAACAGTAGCATGCATTTGATGATCCCAAGAACAAAATCAGTCATGCACCAATGCTTGCTTTGCCTAGTCTCCAGTTACAATTTGAGGTTGAGACTGATGTTAGTGACAACACCATGGGAGAAGACTGTTATGCTTATAATTCCGAATCATTCAAAGGTGCTCCCTTAAACTACAATTCATACAACAGAATTGTAAACTTTAGTCTCCACAGTAAACGAGTAAAAAATTTACCCCTTGAGCAAAGGAAACAATGGCAAATGTGGATCATCAACCATTGAAATATTTGCAAGCACAAGCAAAGCTCCAACAATCTTGTTACAAGTGGATGGAATTTTTTGCATCAATTTCATCTTGAGAAGAAATAAGTGTGATGTGACAAATAAGGTAGTTGATATGCTTTCTTGATCACCTCTTCTCTCAGCACTAAGTACATTTTCATTGTTGGAAACATATTTGCAAATGAAGTTTATGTTGAAAATAATGCACATGATGAAGATTTCAGCAAGATGTATCAACAAATCAAAAGGGGCAAGATGGCAGAATTTGAGCCAAACCTAGACTACTACCACAAGGATGGTTTCTGTTTCAAAGCAACAAAGCTGTGCGTAACTAATTGAGAGAAGGTTTCTGTTTGTGAGTAAAGCTAATAGTTCACAAGTTGCAGGTCATTTTGGAGTGACGAAGATGGTGGCCAAACATTAGAGCAGATGTGTCAAAGTTTATATGGGGCTACAAGTGATATAGTATAAGTAGGCCAAGTAATAGGAAACTTGGGCTGTACCAACCTTTCCTCACACTTATAAGACTGCGTATGAGCATCTCCATGGATAAAACAGGCAGCTTTCCAGAGTCAAGTCAAGATCATGGCTATCTTTTTTCTGTGGTGGACTGGTTTATTTAGATGTGTTTGTTGATTGTTTGGAAGAAGACTCACTCAGAAGTGATGCAGAACTTTTCTTCAAGCATGCATCACTTTGGACTTCAAAGAGCATCACTTCAAAGAGCATCATGTTGAATAGGGATGTTCATTTCTTAGGCAAGTTTTGGTGCATATTATGGGAGATGCTGGATGCAACTTTCATCAGATGGAAGTAATTAATGGGGCTTTGGTCCAGTTGTTTTGTGGGTACAATCAGAGGTCTCCAAAACGCCAGGATGAGGACTTTACAATCATTAAACACTCCTATAACAGGGCACTTCACTCATTTATAAAGCTGTCTCCATTTAAGGTATGTTTCACGTATCTACCAAGTAGCCTCTTTCATATTCGTTTTGGAAAATCAAATGAAGGGTTTGAAAACAGTGATTCAAAGGTGCAAAAGGCTGAGAAATTCATAGATAAGGTGAGATAAATACACGTAACAGTGTTTCAAAGGTGTAAAGGGCTGAGAAATTCACAAATAGGGGGGAGTAAATATACCTCCGTGTACAAGAAAGGCTCCAGGAGTCTCAAGCCCAGTACAAGCGATGGCACGATCAACTTGCAACACAAGTTCCAAGTTGGTGACAAGGTTTGGGTATACTTGGAGAAGTCAAAACTTCAAGAACCAACAATGAAGCTAAAACCAATTACATGTGTTCCAACTTCCAGTTCAAATTGTTGAGAAAGTGGAAGAGAAAGTTGTTCGATTAGATCATCCTCCTAACATGAAGATGTACTCAATAATCACTGCAGACAAGGTCAATTGCTTGAACCTTCTATTTTTTATGACAGAGAAGATATTGTGTTTCCTTCAATGGATGATTTGGCACCAAGTGGACTGTTAGCAGGGGATCGACTAAGAACCAGAACAGTGACAAAAACCTACAACAAACCACTGCAAAGACGTTGCAGAGCTCCTAACTGAAGAGACACCCTCCAGGATTGTAGTAGGGTGTAAGGGACATGTCCCATGAAACAGATATTTGTATAAGGAAATCTGAAAAATACAATGTAACAGTAATAGTAGTAGCAATAGAGATAGTAGTAAGAAGTAGATAAAGGAATAGAAGAATAAGGAATTAGTAGAAGGAAGAATTGTACTAAGAATAAATCATACAATATTACAAGATGGAGAAGTAATAATAGATAGATATTTGGAGTTCTATCTGCTATGCGTTACGGTTTATGGCAATCAGTTTTCTGTTTATATTTCATTTTGTTAACTAGTTTATGCACAGTCCAAACTAACTCCTTCTCCCTCTCATATTACTGAGTCTGGAGTATAAAATAATAAATACAACACAGAGAAATTACTTGGGGCTCAGTACTTTGGTGTGCATCCCCCCATTTTCTTGCTGGCATAGACAAGAGGAGCTAGAAAGGTGACATGGTTCTAGAAAAGAAGGTGAGAAGAACAAGATGAGTTGAGCTTGAGAAATGGTAGATGGAGTTGAAAATTTCAAGTTCCAAGCAAACCAAATGATATCCCAAAGACGATGAGACAAAGAAGATCCCACATTTGCTAAGTCCCTAAGATTTTAAGTACTGAAGGGAGGCATGACCTGAAAATCAGATCTAATGTGTTGGACTTGAAGATCTAGGCCAATTAAGAAAGCTGTGAAAGTGACTCTTTGAACTATGAGATTGTTAAAGACTACTGTGGTTTGGAATATTAAGTGTTGTGTTCTTGTCAAAGGAGGATCCAAGGTGATCTGGAGCATCTTGGAGAATACTTGAAACAAGCGTGGAAGATTCAAAATGAGGTAGAAAATCAAGTTTGGTGAAATTGCCAATTTGTGCTGATGGCGATTTTGTCATCGATTGCCGCACCACTCTGTAGGAACTAGCATTTTCCATATAAGATGTACTGAAACTTATTAAATTAAATCATGTAGTTTTCCTCAGTCCTGACCTGTAATACATTCTTATTTGAGCTTGAAAAATGCAACTGCAATTCAATACTTGCCATTAAAATATCAACACCTTAGAGTTTCCCATGATCCATATCCAGACACAAACAGAATCTGAGCACCCATCTCTTGAATTAACGGGATACCAGCTCTGGGACATTAACTCCCAAATGCACAAACATAGACGCAACCCGCATTCAAACCCAGGCTATAACAAAAAAATGAAGCAAATGAGATCCACAATGTGCAGGCATAGTGCCATTGAAGCAATTTGCTTACCTCCACTGCTGAGAGTGCTGTTATGATCATCACTAGTGCCTCCACTGCTGTTATGTTCGTCCAGAGTTCCTCCAATGCTGTTGAAACTGTTGTTTGGTTGTGCATATTGCTCCAAGGATATGGGAGCAGGATTGGATCTGTTGTTTGCAGTTTGATGTGAAGAATTATCAACTGGAACGTCTGGTTCGTAGACAGTTTGGTCATGCCAGAAGTATGCGCGAACAACTGCAAAAGGAATGAGGGCAGCCATAAACCATATGAAGAGATGTCGCCGTTGTAAAAGAAATGCACTCCAATCCCCATGTGGGTGTGAGCCAAACCCCTTCGTTCCTCCATTGCTACTGTTGTTTTGATGGGCTTTCATGGTCTCAAGCTAAAAAAACACAAATGTGAGCAGAGAAATGAAATGGGCTTGCAGTACCTAGAGTTATGTCTGAATGCGCAGGGATTAGAGTGCTTGACCAGGAAACCAATTCGGCTAAGTAACAGCAATTAATGTGAGGTCGAGATGTTCAGCTGTCCTCTTTAAATGACTATTAGATTCCTCGAGCAGTTTATACCGCGAGTAAGATAAATTCTCGATCATCTCTCTAATGGTTACTTAATTGCAATTGTTTGTTGAGAAAAATGTGGCCAGATGAAAATGAGGTTTTGCCCGTATCTTTGATTTTATGTCAAGTTTCTAGGTTCTGCTATGATTGAATACTCATTGATGGGGGGATATTTAAGCAAGGAAACAACATTCTTTCATTATGGGTTAAAAAGGGTTTGGATTTATCATGGAGATCCATTTTAGAACACTCTCGTCCTATCAGAGAGAATGTGGGTACGGCTCACATTTTTCCATTGATAAGGTTACTTCATATTTCAATTTTACCGTAGTTAGTTGAGGAGGTTCAATTTGAGAGGTAGAAACTTCAAATTTCATAATCATAAGGTGTCTTTAATGAATTTTTCTATTTAAATATTTTATTTAGGAAGTGGTTTTAATTTTATGAAAGTTTGTTGATGAGGATTAATTATTATTTTTTTATTTTGTGTGTGATATTTAGTTGATATATAAATGAATTTTTTATTGGATTTTTAAATTTTGAAAAATCTTTTGTCATGGTCAATTTTGTTTATCATATATTTTTGAGACAATTATCTATTCAAAAATATCCTTCAAATGTGTACATATTTGATATTTAAGAGTAAAGTTCTTCAATTTAGATCCATGACTATTACAATCAAATACAAGGCAAAAAGATATTACTTTATCATTTACTAGCACTATTATTTTACAAAAATACTGCATAGTCCTAACTTTTTATATATAAATAAGTCTATTAAAATATTTAATAAAATAAAACAAAAATTAAGGGGAGGAACTTAAACCGAATCCTATATTATATTTTAGTGATAAAAACAAAGACCATATCTATATACACTTAGTGTTTAACTTTATTAATATGAATCATTCAAAAAAATTGGAGACAAGTGATACTAATATTTTAAGGATTAACATTTAGATTACAAACTTTATAAATTATCACTAGAAGTTAGAAATGAATTGTGTGCATGAAATTGATCTAGGTTGAAAGTGTCACTAGAAATTTATTTGTTTTGATTCCACTCACCTATGTGAATATGGGATGCCCTACATTAATTAAATCATTGTTGTCATTTTAATGGTTTAGTGAATTAAGGTTGTTATCAAATACAACACCCTAACACAAAATTTATTTTGTACTTAAGTAAACATCTAATAGTTAGTTGGAGGAAGTAGGCAAAGGCCCAAATTTAAATTTCAATTTTGAGAGTTTGGGATCAATTGCTCACCTACAAAACTACCTATGATCAAATTTGACACCCACAAATTTCACTCAAGTAAAACAAAATATGAATCAAAGATTGAGACCAATCACATTAAATATATAAAAAATTATGTTGATTTCAAGTTATTGGCCAACATTTATGCTAGAATAGACCACTTGTACACTAATCACTACATTAGAAAAAAAACAAATCATATAGTTGAAATGAAGGAGAAAAGTGTGTAAGGGGCACTTAGTTTTGTTGGTGAAGTTTAAAGGTTATAAATGAGCTCACTAGGGATCAAGTCTTGATAAGTGCAAGGCCCCAACAACATAAGGGATGAGGTTGGGATCATGTCTTGAGTAACTTTGGAAACATAGATGCCCCTTAATCCTTAGATCTTAATCGAAGAGGTTTCAACTTATAAATATGTTTTCCCAAAGCTCTCAAAAATAAGAGTTTAAATTTTATTATTTATTAATTTGTATAAATAAAATTGCTCAACCCTTACTTTAGATCACAATAATTACCTAACTCCTCCAATAGCTTATTGAAATTGTGTAGAGGAAAGTAAGATGGGAACATATAATTACCTAACTCCTCGAATAGCTTATTGAAATTGGGTAGAGGAAAGTAAGATGGGAACATATAATTACCTAACTTCTCCCATAGCTTATTGAAATTGGGTAGAGGAAAGTAATATAAAAACACACAAACAAATCCCTTGTAAGCATCATTGTCATTTTTTTAAGTAGTAGTGAATTAGAAAATAAAATTCAACATCTCTTCTTTTTCTTTTCTAAACTTACAACAAGAATTCACAAATTACAATATTACACCAACCAGTATTAGCTATACTTTCTATGACTATCAAACTCCAGAATAACACATATTCCTACAAAATTATATTAATAGACTTTCAATTCTTGTTTATTATTTAACCTTGGAATCAAAACATTTTCATAATCATATAATAAAAATTAATGATGAAAATAAAAAATATTTAATTAAAAAAATGCATCATAGAAACTTCACAATGGTACAAATTCGTATAAAAATCTATTAAAAGGTTCTCGTACTTTTCATCATTTAACACTCAAGTCAAAACATGCTCCCTATTTCTATGTTAAAAATTAATGATCCAAATAGACAATATTATAACTAAATAAAAATATATCAAAAGGAAATTTAAAAAAAAAAACTATTAAATTATTAAATAATAAACAACAAGAACTACAATCCTAACAAATTTTACTTGTATAGCTTGACTTAAAAGTAAATGAAAAGAACCATCTTTTTAAATATAAAGCCAAGAAAAGAATTCATTGCCGACACTATGTTTGAAGTATAGTAAGATGCCACTAAAATCAGCATTTTTTAATTTCTTGGTATTGGAAAATATTAGCTGGCATTTTTACTTTATGTTTGTTCATTTGTCTTTATCAAGCATTTCTTTCCAACTAAAAAACCCAGAACATGCAATATGTTTTCTTGACGTAGGCATGAAAAAATCATTTGCTCCCTTCACAAAATTCAATGTGTATTTAAATATATTTTATTATGACTTTTTGGGGGTTTTCCTTTTATTTAATGAATGAAGGTTTGGCATCATGTATGAGATGTCCCATCTTGAAAAGTTGCATGGATGATAAGGCTTGGAAATTTGGCAAAATGTCACATATCCCACCTTCCACTCACCTATTAATGAGTTGGAACATCACACATGCCCACACATGAAGCTACTTAAAAGTTGCAAGTTTGTGATCTCATGCTAATGAATCATATTAGAACCTTTTTTTAGGTAGTGATGTATGATAAGATGACAGTGTCTTTGTAGCCATTAAATTTTCTAATGTTATTAAGAAGGGACTTTGTTTTTTTTAGTTTTTTTTTTACCTTCTTCTGTAAAAGTTAAATTTATGATGGTTGTATAGACACTGACAGATAAGAACATAAAACTACACACCTTAACATTTTTATGGTAAATATTTCTAGTACAATTTTTTTTGGTTTCTTTTATTTTTATTTTCAGAATATATTTTATTTAATTATGTATTAACATAAAGAAAATAGATATTCAAAAAAAGACTAGGCGGTAGAAAGGAATTCTAACAAATTTCATGTTTTTATATGATGTTATTATTAAAGATGTTCATAGAATGTTTGGATTTCATCAAAGATCGAGTGGATGTTTCATATGGTACTTTTGATGAATAGTGTGTCTAGTTTCTATTAATATAAGATAATGTACACTATTCACAAAACAAAAGATAGGGGGACACAAGTTCACCCCTCAAGGGTCATACGAGCAGCACTCGAAAATCAAAATACACACGAGCAAAGCCCAAAATGAGAAACACAAGTAGTGAGGATGATGGAAATTGGACAACCTAACATGTGAACCCACTAAGCCCAACCATAAGCCCTAAGCACACAAATGAAACCAACATCATCCAATAGAGTTCTTCCCCAAGAATGCAAAAAACATGAAATAAAACAAAACAAGTATACCATGCACTCAAGAGGTGCTTGACTCCATTGTCCTTCTATCTTCAAGATCTTATGTTGAGAATGTGAATACTCTCAGTGTTGTAAGGACAAGCACAAGAGGTTATGAAAGAATGTAGATAAGTTGATTGATGCAAAGCAATGATAATGGATGATAACAAGATAATAGCAAGATGACAAGATGATAATGAATATAGTTATGGGCTCTCAAATGATCACAAGTATGCAAGAGGCAATAAGAATAGGCATTAGGATTAAGCATTAGATCCAAACGAGATGAGAAAATGTTCTTTTATAGAAGTCTCATAAAAATCAAGGGCTAGGATTAAGAGGTGCTAGGTGAGTGGCTAGGATTGAAGAGTAGATGACAAGCTATTAAGGATAAAGGAGATTAGGAGGCATTAAGAAATGAGTGGTTGAGATGGAGTGGTAGGTAGGGAATATTGATTTTCCAAAATATTTGGCTATGTGAAAGAAGAAAAAGTCAAATGAAGAGACAAGTGCCATTTGTCACAAGGATAAAATTTGCGGAGGTGATCCATGTGAGTGGGTGTGATTGGTGGAGATGAAAAGAAGAGGGATTAGTGAATTAATAAAATAAATAAAGACATTTATTCCATGAATAGGATAAAAGGGAAATGGTAAATGGGTAATTAAATAAAAGATATTAAATTTTAGGAAAGAAATGGCTAATAAATTAATTAAATAAATATGAGTATTTATTTAAATAATAGAGGAAAAGGTTAGTCAATTAATTAATTAATTAATTAATATCTATTTAATCAATAGGTGAATTTTTTGTTTTCATGAGGACATTTTTAAATGTTTACAATTTGCCCCTCTTTGTAACAATGCAACCTATCGCATTGTTTCAAAGAAGAAAAGGATAAAGACTAGAAGTATGATGCCCCAGTCATGGAATGGATAATGAAGGATGAAAGGAAGGATGATGCCCCCTTGAGAGGAAATGTGGTTAGGAAAACACACGTGTGCTCTCAAAAAGAAAGATGAGAGAAGGCTAGAAGCAAATATATAAGGAGATGGTAAAATTGATGGTCATAGAAGAAGTCGTGGATAGGAATATTAAGATGAATAGGAAGGTGATGTATATATAAAGGAAGTGATGAAAATTTGTTCTTTTTAAGTGCTATATCATCATTGAGCTTGTTATGGAAATTAGAAGCAAGCATCAAAGTATGATAACTTGCATACCATTTGCAAGTAAGGAATGCCCATGTTCACACTAGACTCATACGTCCTTGATGATCTTAGG
Organism: Thuja plicata; assembly: GCA_018584345.1. Lineage (NCBI taxonomy): Eukaryota > Viridiplantae > Streptophyta > Pinopsida > Cupressales > Cupressaceae > Thuja > Thuja plicata. The sequence continues at coordinate 1,614,059 of MU226946.1, forward strand.
TAATCATGTCCTAAGACGAGTCATCATGTTACTAAAGAACAATCCACAACAATCAAGTGACCATGCCCCATAATAGCTTTTCTAGTCAAAGAAATCCTTGAGAAACATATAAAGGATGCCACCAAAGATAAAAAGATAAATCAAATAAAAGATAAGACTCACTGATGAAACTTCAAATAGGTCAACAATCATGTAAATCTCTTTCCATAGTTAAGTGTTCTTGATAGGTTGATAATGATCGATTTGTCTGGATTCAAGAAGGATTCATCCTGTATAAGACACGTGATAGATCATGATAGTGTATGATGAAGACATGAGATAGTTTGATAAAGGTTGAAAATATTGATTAGGCAATTTATTAAATGATTGAAGGCTAGCTTGACAAGTTTTTTATTGATTCATGATTTGTTAAGTGCAATGTTTTGATGTATTTGAGATAATTTATTTGATGTTTTTGGATTTTTGAGATTTTTAGATTTTTTTTAAAAATATTTTTAATCACTTATTGACTTACTATCAAGCAAGATTTATTTATTTGTCCTTGATGTCCAGCAAGGCAAAAATGACTATGAGTGGATGAATGAACTAATGGGCTAGAAATGGATAAGTGAAGGATCAAGGAAGCTTATGTAATTTCCAAGGATTGTCTCATGATGGGATAACATGTTTATCCAAGCTAAGGGATTAGAAAATGACAATGTAAGGTGATGGCATGGTGCAATATTAAAATTCATGTGGTCCATGGGAATGGACATGTCAAGAGGCTTTTTAAAACATGTTTTGCATTTTATGTCCTTAATTTATAATCAAGATCAAGGGGTCAATTTACGTAGGATGGAGATAGGATATGGATCATGGGATAAGAAAGATCAAAAGTGGTAATGGAGGATGGGAGAAATAAATGGATAAAATAAAGGATATGGATTAAAGGGTGTGGATAAGGTGAAGCAAAAGAGATGCATAATGCTTATGGAAATCTTTAACCTTGTCGAGATCAAAGGTGGAAAAGGGAATATGGATGTAGATAGGTTGAATCAGGGATAATGGAAGATGATGGATATTAGAGGACATGGAGGACTAGATATTGTTGGTGCAATTAAATATTCACCAATTATACTTTACTTAAGATTACTTGGGATAATGCATACATAATAGTTTGTATTTGAGACACTTAGGAATTTTCCCATTTGGTTACACATGGTGTAGGAGAAATTCCACTTTAGGTGGCGATAGTAGTTATCACATTCCACTTTATGAGTTGTCTCCACCTTTAGTGCACTTATCACTTTATCATCCTTCACATTGTTGCACATGTTTGCATATACTTCATTGCACAATGGAGGATGATCCTCCTTTGGTGGACATGTGATTCCACCTTGTGCGGATGATATATCCTCTTTATAATGATCTCTTATTGTCTTGCCTGTTTAAGCAGACATGTCTTTATTTTATTCTTGTTCAATTGAATTTAGTTAGCTCATCCATTATCCATTATCTATTATAGCTCAATCCAGCTCAGTTATTGCGTCATTGATGAGAATATAATTTATTGTTATCCATATTATCTCTCTTATCTTTGTGTTATTCATTGGCATCTAGATCTTGGATTTTTGTTATAAGAAAATTCTTACATGGTATTAGAGCATTTTGAGCGCCATTGCTTAGCCTATTTGGAGAGATCATCGTGTGTTTGAAAGATGCATATATGCATATTTGAGGACCAACAATCTTCAAGAGCTTCTTACACCAAATTGGAGTTCTCTATTGTGTCCGCTAGCCTATTTTGGTGAATTTTGACTATAAATTTTCCTATATTAGGTGAAACTCAAATCTAGGGAAAAATTTTGCAATAGACTGAGTAGTATGGCCATACCTAATCAACACTGAGTCATCGTCCATATCATATTGTATGGGTGAATCATTGTTCAACATTTCAAAAAAATCCATATCACTTCTTATGTCAACACACCACCAGTGACATCATCAATTGTACAAGTGACATCAACTTTTAGTTCATTAAATTTGACGTCTCTTTGAACATCATTTTTTAGAAAGTTGTCTTTTTGCGACATTCATTTGACCATCAAATTTAACCCCTAAATTTGTTGGCATCAACACTCTGTCAGTAAGTTTAACATTTTTGCTACTTCACCATTGGGCTTTTCTTATTCACAGTTCAACTTTGGTGGCTCATTTCCTTCTCATTTTGAGGCCTTTTTAAGAGCAATTTTTTTTTTTTTTTGGATAGAATTTCATGAACTTCACTGGTGCAGTTAGTTTATTATTTTGTGTTGGAAATGAGATAAGTAACTGAGAGGGAGGGGTGAATCAGTTACTCAAAAACAAATCCTTTGTCCCTTAGATGTCTTAAATACTTTAACACTGTTACTCGGTCAATTAAGATATTCTTCTGTAACTCGGGTGTCAAAGCAATCTTTATAATATCCAATGAAATTATACTTTAGTGATTAAGTGTAGAAACATAAAGCATAAAAAAAATAACATATACACAGGTGACACCAAGATTTAACGTGTAAACCCAATATGGGAAAAACCACCAATGTAACTAGTTACTATTTTTCACTCTTTTGAAGTGAGCCCTGTTAGGAGCCAACCCTGTTAAAGGTTACAATAACACACTGTTAGGTGAGACCCTGTTAAAGGATTTAATCACCCTGTGAGGAGTGGCCTTGTTAGAGGTCTTCAACACTTCAACATAGAAATGCTACCTTGTGAGAGGATTTACAAAAAGACTGTTAAGCCTACTCTGTTAAGAGATTTGAGATCACTGCTACAATTGTTAGAGAGTAACAATGAATTGACATGTATGTGTAAGCAACTATCTTTGTTGATTCAGATCTTTGTTCTGATTATGACTGGATCCTTACTGATCAGATATTCTATTGCAGCTCTGAGTGATCTATACTCAATCAGAATCCTATCTAATTTTTCCTTCACTCTTCATATCATAGAATTCCACACTTCTACTTGTCTTCAACTTTTACACACCCACTTACTTATATTCAATCCAAACTTGACCTTTCATATATATGGTAAGCCCTGTCAAGTCGGCTTGAATATACTTCTAAATAATAAATCACAATTCAGTTGGCCTCATATAACCAATTAATTATAGAATATAAATCACTGTTAGTCAGTTGGCACTGAATGCCCGACCATGACTGAAATGCCCGAGTGACTCGGTCAACACTGAATTTCTTCAATACCCTACTGAACTCGGTCAACACTAAAATAACTCATTCTATTCACCAATTGTGCTCGGTTTGAATGTAGACATTTGTGTAACATCACTACATAAGTGTATATATATATATGTGTGTAACATCAATGACAATACACAATTGAATAATTGTCTTCAACAATCTCCCTCTTTGGCATTGATGGCAACACAACATGTCATAATAAAAAGAATTGTTGAGCAACATAAAACTTTCTTTAATGTCCTTAGCTTCATTCTGATTCTTATCCAAAATCTCCCTCTGACATCAAAATCTCCCTCTTTTGTATTAGTCTTATGTATTATAGGAAACTCTCCCTCTTTGACAACAGATGCCAAAGACTCCATCTCCACAAATATTAAATACCAATAGTCAATACTATTTCACTTTATAATTGTAATGTACCTGAATGTACTAATTCATCTGTAATGTGATCTGATGTACCTGCATCAACTGATAGATCTTCATTGTCGCTCGGGTTGATGCATCACTAAACTATATTTTAGTGAGCTTCAGTTAGGGGAAGCACCCATAGCTTTCCTCTAAGATACAAGAATGCATCCTTAGGTAAAGGTTTGGTGAATATGTCTGCAACTTGTTCTTTGGTATTCACATATTCCAACCTTACTTCTTTATTTTGTACCAATTCCCTCAAAAAATGATACTTTATTGCTATATCCTTGGTTTTGGTGTGCATCACAGGATTCTTTGAAATGTTAATGGAACTAGTGTTGTCACAGTAGATAATAACTAGTTCGTTTACTTCTTCCTTCATTCCTGACAACAATTGCTTGATCCATATGATGTTTGAACAATTTACTACTATAGTAACATATTCTACCTCTGCTATAGACTGAGAGATACAATTTTGTTTCTTGCTAGTCCAAGATACTAACCTCTTTCCAAGAAAGAAAGCTCCACCACTGGTGCTTTTCCTATCATCGACACTTTTAGCCCAATCAGCATCAGTGAATGCCTTTAAATCAAAGTTTCCACCTTTCTTATACCATAATCCATAGTCTTCAGTACCCTTCAAATATCTCAGAATTCTTTTGATTTCCATTAGGTGATTGTCTCTAGGATTAGCTAAAAATCTTGCAACAATACCAACTGCCAATGCAATATCAGGTCTGGTGTGAACAACATATTGCAATTTTCCAATCATGGATCTGTAGTTGGTCT
>MU226946.1:1618529-1631727 GCA_018584345.1 Thuja plicata
TGGATCTGTAGTTGGTCTGATCTACCTCTTTTGAATCATCATCCTTAGACAATTTCTGTCTAGTACACATGGGTGTTCCAACAGGTTTGGAATCTTCCATACCAAATTTCTTAAGTATCTCCTTGATCTATTTTGATTGAGTTATGTAGATACCACCCTTCATTTGATGTACTTGTAATCCAAAAAATAATTTGATCTCACCAAACATAGACATCTCAAATTCTTTACTCATAGCTACAGAGAATGCTTTGCATATGTCATCATAACTAGTGAATAATGTGTCATCAACAAATATCTTTGCTAACAGTATTTTATTCTATGGTCCTTCTTTGATGTACAGGCTACTATTATCATTGGTTCTCTGAAATCCAATACTTACTAGATAGCTATGCAGTCTTTCATACTAGGCTCTAGGCGCTTGCTTCAGTCCATACAATGCTTTGTGCAGCTTGCAAACCATATTCCTTCTACTAGGATCAACAAATCCTTCAGGTTGTTCAATGTAGACTTCTTCTTCTAGGATTCTATTCAGAAATGCAGATTTCACATCCATTTGATATACTTTGTATCTTTCACGTGCAACATATTCCAAAAGAGTTCTGACTCCTTCAAGTCTTGCAACAGGAGCAAAAGTTTCTCCATAATCAATACCCTCTTCTTGAGCATATCATTTACAAACTAGTCTGGCCTTGTTTCTAGAAACTTTACCATTTTCATTCATCTTATTTCTAAAAACCCACTTGGTTCCAATCACATTTTTTTCCTTTGGCCTAGGCACAAGGGTCCAAGTTTTGTTCTTCTTTCTGATTTGCACTAAAAATTAAGGTTTTATGAAAAATAAAGAAAAAATTATAAAAAATTCAAAATACCTCAAAAAAATCTAAATTTTTTACTAAAGCTTTTCTGATATGTCGTCAACGTACAAAAAAAAACTTAGACCAAAAATCTAAGTTGTTTAGGAGATATGATCAAATATTTGAAAATCTAGGGTTTTCATCTCCAAGCAAATTTGCACAAGGGGGTTAGCTCCAAAAATAACAAAAACCAGCATGTAAAGGTGGGTTGCCCCACGGTGGGCGCCAAAAATGTGTGATATAAATGTGTCACACTTCTATGGGTCATTCCATCCAAGGTTGCTCAAGAATGAGGCCTCAAATATCGACTCATAGCTCTCTAGTCATGGAGTGCAAAGGTGTGTGATGAAGGCCCTCAGATTGGCCTAGTTGTGCCCATGCAAGTACACCATGAAATGAGAGATTCAATGCATGAAAATGAAATCTATTCTATATGATAATAATGCATAAAAGGAAATTAATCTATATGATAACTATGCATGATTATTCTATGAAAGGAAATATGAATTTAATCTAATATGAATCTAATCTACATGAATAGCCATGGATGCAAGAAGAAGAAGACAAGAATAGAGAAGTTGCAATATCCAAGCCAAAGTGCTCAAATTCTCCTTCAAAATTGCTCTCCAAACCTGCAACATAACAATACCTAAAAATTCTATATTATGAAAATGAGAAGGAGAGGTTTCCTTATATAGGAAAGTGAATGGTTGAGATTAAGAGGCAAAAATCCCACCACTTAGGAGGATGTGAAGAAAAAGGGATTTTTATTTTATTTTTAATTTATTTATTTCCTTTTTCATCAAATAAAGTGCTTTAAGTGGGGATTTTTATTTATTTAATTAAAAGAGGGGTTTTATTTTAATTAAATAAATTAGAAGAATTTTATTTATTTAAAAGGGAGATTAAATCTTTTAATTAAATAAAAATGATCAAACCTTAGGAAATATTGAAATAATTGAATTAATTATAATTTGATCAAGGAAATTGATTTGAATTAAAATGTTGCAAAGCATTGATTCAGGAATTTGATAAATTGATAAAATGATAAATGGGGGCCCATAGTCTAGGCGACCATTTTATGGTGCATACAAGAGAAACTAGTCATTGTCGACGTGACCGCAGTGAGCTGTACTTGGCTAGCATGGGTCATCATGTGGCCACACGACAGGCGATGTAAAGGCTCTTAATGGCAACGAGTGGGATGATATGGGGGAAGTAAATTCTAGATGGGATGGGATTTGAATGCTCATTCATGGGGAATTAATCCTGCCATTAAGACGGAAGTGATCGAGGAGAGAGAAAATTGCCATGGCTCAAACAGGCGAGGTACCAAGTTCAAACCGTGGCAAATACCTCTCTGACAAGCTTGAAAATTTGGTCTGAATGTGAGGCAGCATGACAAGCTCACCACAAATGGAAGGATATACATCCAATATACACTAATATACAAATTTATAGAGGGCTAAAGCAAACTCGCAGGCTAAAGTAAAATGACCCCCAAACAACCTATACACAGCTATCTACATATAATTTACAGGTATATACACAAATATTTACACTATCATACAACTACAAAGAGGGCGGACAACCCTCTGGTAGAGCCATCCCAAAAATGAGAGGCGACAACATGAGAAAAACCAAAGACAGAAAACAAAGACAAAACAAAAACCAAGTGAGACAAAAAGCATGAAAACCAGAAAACCAAAAACCAAAAGGAAGAGAGTCGAAGGACCTACCTAGAAACATGGGGAATGCAGAGGAATCAAGCATAGGAGGCGCTCTACAAATGATTCGTCTTCTAATGACCACGACCCAACACCATTAATTGCTGCTAATCAATCATTAAACATAGAGAGCACAACGTTGTTTGATTGCTTTAATCGCCTTTGAATCACTCTAATTTCTTTGAGTGTTTTGACCGTAGTAAGTGTGAAAGTGACTGGAAAATTCTATTTATACCCTAGGGTAAAACATCCCGCTTTCCTTATGTAAACTTTGAAAGAGACAAGCCTCTGGACTTCGGGCCTGGGGATTCCATACAGCCATACCTTCTCATAAAAGAAGACATGATGGCAGAGAATCCCAAATTCTGGGATCCGACAGACTCCAAAAAGACAAACACACTCTGGGACTGGGTCCCGGAGACAAGAGAACAAAAATCAAAATAAAATGACCCTCATGGAAGCAAAACCCGAAGGGGAACAAAAGGAAACAAAAAAAAAACCAAGAAAAAGTAAAAAGTGAAAAAGGGGGACCCAACATTTTTCCCACAAAATGTAGGGATGGGTATGCAGGGCATAATAGGGTCTTGTTATCTTTACAACTCCTTTCTTTAAAGGTGGTGAATCTGTAGTCATCGATTTTGATCTTGTCTTTGGTTGAGACTCAGTCTTTATGCTTTTTCCCCTTTTGGCCTTAGGTGCCTCAACTTGTGCTTCATTGGACTCAGTGGCATCAACATCTTGTTCAGGTACTTCATCTTGACCGATTGAGGTCTTTTCCTCAATATCTTCAACTAACTTGTCCAATTCTTCATCAATTATAGCAAATTTTCTTTTCAAGGTCTTGACTATCTTAGTCTTTTTCCTACCCATCTTTTCAAATTGTAGACCAATAGATATTTGGGTATGGGCTTCGTCATATGTGCCAAATATCATGGTAGATTTGTCAACTGGTTCATTCAACAATTTCTCTATTGCGACAGAAGAAATGTCAATGTTTAACTCATAATCCATCAGAGGTAGCCATTTTGTCCTCGGTTGTGCTTCTTTGATGAGAGTAGTATCTATGTCAACTACAAAATAGATTTCATCTTTGTATTTTTCTACCAATTACACTGGAATTCAAGTTCTCTTTTCCATCCTAGCTTTGAACTTAGAAAAATAATCATTCATGACTGGTTCAAATTTTTTGCCTGAGCTTGTAATCAAATCACCGATTTGCGGTGTAATCAGTCAGTTAGTTTTCCATTTAACCGTGCAGATGGAGGGAAAAAAGTTTTGTAGGTAGAAGAATGTGCATAGAAGTAATGAACCAAACTTACAAGTGTTTGACCATGTTGATCTGATGGTTTTCATATTCTCTTCAAGTTGCCTTTGCAATAGCTCGATGAGATCAAGTTGTAAACCTTTCTTTATAATCTTTTAAGCAATGTCAACAGTTCCACATGCTATGATGTTCAGTATGCTAGACTGGAATATCTTGTAGCCAATAACATATGCACCAAACCTAAGTTCAGGATCGCCGATTGAGTTTATCTTCAGACCTCTTCCATCCTACTTGGCTCTTGTTAGCTTTTCAATCTCGATTGTCGGCGGGTTCCTTAGGGATTTTGATTTTTTAGATATGGGATACCCGATTACTACATGAATAACATATTTTGTTATCTTCTTTGGCTCATCCATCCAGAGCTTTCCATCATGTACTCTACTCAAAACAATGCAGATCCACTCAGTGTGAAAGACCTTTGGGAGATTTAGGGCATTGGTTAACCCTTTGACCTCCAGATGCTTATGATCGTCTTTTAACTTTTTATCTGTGCATAGTGACTGGTATGTAGAAATAAGCTTTAAATCTCCTATTTAACCTATCTTACAGTGAATGAATGCACACACATCTTGAACCAACAGAACCCTAGGCAGAATTGATGAAAATGTGCCTTTGTCATCGGGTTGGGCTGCAACTTGTGGATGTATCTTATAGTTCAACTATGTGCAAGTGCAATTCTTCACAAGAACAACTTTTTTCTCCTTCTCCATCTTTGCCTTCATGGTTTGAGATGAGGATGCCATGATTTTTGATTTTAGGGTTTCCACAAATGGTGTTTGAATGACTAGGTAAGTGCAGAATGCATAACGAATAACCTCTTTGCTGCATGGAATGTCCTTAGAATCTCTGTAGTATGCTCAAAATATTCTACTTCAGATTTGCTCTCAAATTATCTGCTCTACTTTGTGATCATTGTGTGAACGAATGAGTTCACATCGATTGAATTTATAGTAAATAGCTTTGGGCAGTATGATAAATGCTCATCACCAACCACTCAGTGAACAAACATTATACTGGGTTAACACTGACAAAACTTCAGCTCGATGAGTGTACCAAATGCTCGGTTGCCATAGCAACTCGGTTGTCTTACACATATTCACTGATTGGCATTTATAACTTGGTACATATTAACTGACACAACTAGATCAAAGTAATAAAAAATATAGTATCATAGTGCATCTCAATTCATGCTAATTTGGCATTTGTACAATTAATATATGAATTGATGTAAGACATGGCTTTGTAAAACATACTTCCTTACCTACTTGTATTGCTTAGGTGGAGATGATGGAACCACCTAATCCATTGGATAAGGTATCACCAAATTTTGTGCTTGGTCATGCATTGTCATTTGATGCTTTCCTCCACATTTGATTTTCGATCCTCATGATTTCTTCAATAGTATTGTCATTTCCATAAGTATTTATGTGGTCTGCACAATCTCTACTTAAGTGACTAACTTTGTGATAGTGAGAACATGCCATTCTAGAGTTTGACCAATTCCTAGAATTAGGTCACCATTGTCTCATAGTGTTTTCTGCTATATTTCCATATTTTCCACATGTTGTACAACTACTCCAAGTGTTATAATCCCAAGCATAAGCATTACCTTTTCTTCTCGGTTGATTTACCTTTTCTTGTCCTTTAGGCTTCCAAATTTGATTTGTATCATTTTTGCATGCTTGTGATGTATGACCATGTGTGTTGCAATTTTGACAATATTTATCCATGTATGGTTTCTTCTATGGTTTTTTCAACTTGTATATGCATTCATGTGCTTGATGTACATGCTTATTATAGCTATAGCAAATACCATTAAATTTAGGAGGGTTTCTAGGAATACCTTTTGCTTTGCTCCTGCAAACATTTGATGTGTGGCCTAGTTTTCCACAATGATGGAAAGAGGGCTTCTTAGGCTTTAGAATTGATTATACATTCCTTTGTTCAGCTTGATTTGATAATTTTCCTTGCTCGGTATACCCTAATCTGGTATTGTTGTTTAGTCTTCTTTGATAGTTCATAAATTCATCCATTCTCTTAGTACTTTCTTCAAATCTATTAATCACTTCATTACATTGTTGTAAAATATTCACTTCATTTCTCAGTTTTTCATTCTCTTCTTTCAATACACCAATGTCTTCTATTCTTCTTGCAAGCTCATTATTTACTCAGTTTGCCTCATGATTCATAGAAACCACTTGATTGGTGATCTCAAAATAATGTTCAGTAAGTCTCAATATCTTAGATTCTTTTTCTTGTAACTTTTCAATCATCTGTCTTCTGTCATCAACAACCATGTTACTATCTTGTTCATCTTTATTTGCATCATTCAAGACTTTAATCATTCTAACCATTTGTGTATCTTGATCGATCATTAGTGCTTTCACTTGTTCAGTAAGTTGTTGATTTCTCTCAGCTAACTTTTATATGATTCCTTCAGATGCATGAGATATGCTACCAGATTCAAATCCAAATGTGAATGGGTCATGAATCTCTTCTTCCTGATAATCAATCTCATGATGGTGAAGTGCCATGTCCTTTCTCTTAATCAACATCTCCCTGAGTTTCTCTTTAGCTTCCTTGTATTGTTCTACACATATCTGCAACTGTAACTTTTGATTTTCAATAGTTTTATCAAATGTATACCTTTCCATTGTAAGATCTTTTCTCTTCAGGTATTAAACCTTCTAAACCTTGACACCAATTTTTGGGATAATGGAGAGGTGCGTACTGAGAGGGGAGGGGTGAATCAGTACCCTTAAAAACTTTTAATACTAATCTTTGTAACCAAATGTTCTGTAATAACCGACTAAGTAGATTGCATACACCAAACATGTAATGTCAATGTTGAAATGTAAATGTATGTAAAGTAAACAATACACATACATGAAATTAATTACTCATGACACTAGTATTTTGGTATCACAGAAAACCCCTGTTAGAAGGTAAAAATGTTGGTAGAGATGAGACCCACAAAACTTCACTACTGCAGTAAATAAAGTAGCATGTTAAAGCTTACAAAGATTGATCACTTCTGATGATCCTACCCTATTAGGAGTAACAATGAGATCGATTAGATCTACCTCATGAGAGGATTTAGAAACACAAAGTATGTGTGCACTCGGTTAAGAGATTTACAAAAAGACGGTTAAGTCTACTTTGTTAGGAGATTTTAGGGTCTATTACAATTGTTAGAAAGTAACAAAATTATGATCTAAACAAATACAATCTCACTATTGTTGATACAAATCCATTAAGTGCATATAAAATATATCACCTCAATGTGAATGATAATACCTTCTACTCTGTTCTTCTCGGTGGCCTTGCCTCTATTCTAAAAACTTATTACTGCAATGTAGTCTTTGTCCTTAAAACCCTTGTCTGATAGTTGATGTCCGTAGTATGGTGGCTACTTTATCATTGCTTGATCAACCATACATTACAAAATGGCATCTTTACATTATAGATCAAACTCTATGACCTAATTAGGGTTTTACAATATCATCCCTAACCTAAGATCAATGATGTACATAATTTACCTTGATCATCTAAACATGGGAGATATAAACAATTAACGTTGTAAATCCATAATTAATGTTCTCATCGATCGCTGTAAACCGTTATCCAGGTCAGAAAAAAGTTGTTACCTAGATTGATGTGCCATAAAAAACTTTTATGTGGCCTCTGGTCCACTTGGTAAATGTTGTCTCTCAGTGCTCGGTGTTGTCTGTGTATCTCGATTATATTGCTTGTTCGGTTATACTGTGTATCTTGGTGTAGACTACAACTAGATAAAGTTTGTCTGCTTGGTAATCACTGCACTTAATTAACTCTGCACGTGATCAATGCTCTCGGTTAACTCTTTACTTCAGTGATTATACCGATTAGCATGTTTGTGACTCTATTATCGACTGTCCATTTGAGTGCTTGAATACTAATGACAACCTTCAATGCTCATTTGGAGTAACAATTTTGCACCAAATGAGGTTGGTACATAATCAAGAACGAGTCAATCGGTACTGCATAGAGTATTTTGGGAGATAATAGGTATGTGTGTATGTAAAGGATAAAAAGGCGATGTGGTGTAGATCTACTAGGGTTGAGAACTAGATATCCTATATCACATACTAATCACCCTTTACATTTAATTAGTAGTGTTATTGAAATGGAAATATGGATTTGAAAGTATTGCAAAATGTAATGTAAGGTGAGAAAATAGAGATCTTTAGATAGGGTTTTGAACAATGGAGATTTGCACATAAAAGATACCCTATGTCTCTATTAGCCACTTACATTTAATTGTTATGATAAGGAATGTAAATCTGGAAATGTTTGCAAATAATAATGGAGTAAAGTACATACCTAACAATATAACAGATCTGGAAAAGCCTATTTTCTGATGCCTGTGTTGAGTTTCAGGAAATTCTACAACCAAATCTAGAACAGAAATGTAGAGACAGACAAAACCCAGAAATATTTTCCAGATCTGGCTCAGGTCAACTTTGACCCAAAATAGAAGGTCGATCTTGACCCAATACAGAAAGTCGATCCTGACCTAGAACATAAATTTGATCCTGACCCAGAACAGAAAGTCGACCTTGACCTGCACAGTTTGACGGAAAAATTATTTCTGGATCCTGAAAGTCTGTCAAAAAGGGTATGCAGATATGCACTTGAACCTACTATCCCGAACCTGTACCTAAAATAAAAATGGTTTTTTTTATTAGGGAGAGGTTTTTTCCTTGGTCAAACCCCGGTTTTGGAATTAATCTTAAAATATAATTGAAATTGCAGAGATAAACGAAGTAAATAAACAAATTCACCTTGCTTGTATAGAAACCCTTGTGATGGATTTGAATCCTTGGATCCACAAGTTCGGATGTGCAAAATGGATTTAGAATTTAGAATGTAGAATGTAGGATGTCTCAAATCAATTTCCTTTAGATCTTCAACACCAATCTTGAATGGATCTTGGAATAGGAAGCTTGCATGGATGTGGATGGAGAAATCTTCAACAAGAAAGCTCCATAGAGATTTTAATCCTTCAATGGCTACCAATGGATCTCCTTGATGAATTGGATGCTTGAATTCTTCCTTCAATAGATTATGCATAGATTTTGGATGGATGGAATTGCTTCTTGCGTCTTAGCTTACTTGTCTTTTCAAGTCTTAGATAAAATGAGAGGAGAAAAGCTTCCTTATATACAAATCTAGGGGACAATCTTCTAGAGAGGCCTACATAGGAGAATTAAATTCCCATTAGACCTATACCCTTAGAAGTGGAACTATATTAAGTATAATTTCAGGATTCATTACTTCAAGACCTGAAACAACCGACCCGAAAGCGGGAAACAATTCTTTCCGAACCCCGACATTTGAAAACTTTGGGTACCTGAAATTTGGACCCTGGTTCAAGGTCAAGGTCGACCCTAACCTAGGTCAGGGTCAAGGTCGACCTTCATCTATGTCAAGGTCGAGGTCAACCTTGACCCAGAAGGTCGGCCTTGACCCTGAGGTCAAGAATCTCAAAATCACAAAGCAGAATGCCAGAAAAGGTAGGAGAAAAGTGGAAAATATGGCAGAATCAGGGGGGAAAAGTAGATCTAGGTCAGAGACCCATTCAAGGTGCTTGAAATGACCCAAAAACACTTAATCAAAGGGCTAAACTAGTCCAAAATGGAAGTGTTTCCATTTTCTGACTATACAGTGTCTAAATTGTACATGTGATATATTCTTGTTTAAATTTTGTACATCATTTATTCAAATTTTAAAAGTGAAATTCATAATTTGTTCTCTTTTTATGTTATATATATGTTTAGGTGTGGATAGAAGAACCTTGCATGGTTGCAAGAGGCTAGATAATACATGATCTTTGCATTCAGTTATGAGTACAAATTGTTGCAATTAGACGTTGAACACTCATGATTACTCATGTTTTTATTGTCACTACATTGTTGAAAACTATGAGGAATGCAACAATCAGGAATGTGGATATGTAGGTGCATGAAATTTGGTGCCACTTATTGTTAATGATATAGTTGATGAAGATGAAGATGAAGATGAAAACTTTGATGACATTCCTTTGATTTCTACTAATTATGACCATATCTCAGGATTGGTCAAAATTGGTAAGTATAATAAATTAATTTATATGTGTGTATATCTAGATCTAGATTGAAGTAATTATTTTTTTGCATGTATAAATTTTTTGTGCAGGAGAGGTCTTTGCAATGATTGTTGAGCTAGAAAATGTAGAAAGATTTAGTTACTATTTATTGTGTTGCACTACAAAGAGGATGAAGTTAATTGAATCCAAAGAAAATTATGGAATGTTGTTTCCCATAGGTTTGCATGCTTTAGATATTGAATTTCTTTGAATATATATATAATTTTAATAAATTTAAATTGTTTTGAATGTTGTTAAAATTTGTGGTACATGTTCAGTTGGTTTAGAGGGAACATATTTCAAGCAAATTAAAATAGTCCAACATAGGATTCACTTCGTTGATTATCAACTTGACAATAAGGTGTATCAATATAGTCACCTAGTAGGTGCTACCTCCCTTTGTCTCCATCTAGATAAATCTCAACATGGACATCGTAAGTGGAGACTAGATAGTGAGGATCATGAGATAATATTTTCTCCAAGAGCGGGCTGAACCACTTGAGGTGGTCTGAATAATATTACATGTTTTCATGTTTTAGGACTTGATTACGATGGATTATACTTTGGTGATATATTTATGATGGATTATAATTTGGTGATATCTTTATGATAGATTATACTTTAGTGATGCCTTTATGTATTTCTTTGTTGATGATAGAAAAATTTATGTTTACATGTCTTAAGGGGATGTATTAAACTGATGTATTTAGGTGTATGTGTCTTAAGGGGGTGCTTTAAATTGATGTATTTAGGTTTTTCAATGTCTTAAGGGGGCATGGTAAATATGTTTGCATGCCTTAAGGGGATGTATAGAAAAATTTATGTTTCCATGTCTTGAGGGGATATATTAAATTTAGGTTTGCATGTATCAAAACATGTTAATCAAATAG
This sequence comes from Thuja plicata, assembly GCA_018584345.1. NCBI lineage: Eukaryota > Viridiplantae > Streptophyta > Pinopsida > Cupressales > Cupressaceae > Thuja > Thuja plicata. The sequence goes on from MU226946.1 coordinate 1,629,491, forward strand.
AGAAGATATATAAACATGTTGATCAATTAGAGAAGATTAAATTGCTTAAATGGCCTTAAGGGGGTGTATTATTTATATTTTGATGACTTAAGGGGATTTATTATTTGACATAAATTATTTTATTTATTGACTAATTTATGTATTGATATTTAAACATGTTAATCACATAGAGAAGATATTTAAACATGTTAATCAATTAGAGAAGATTAAATTGCTTAAATGACCTTAAGGGGGTGTATCATTTATGTTTTGATGACTTAATAGGATGTATTATTTGACATATAGTATTTTATTTATTGACTAATCTATGTATTAATATTTAAACATGTGAATCAAAACATGTTAATCAATTAGAGAAGATTAAATTACTTAAATGACCTTAAGGGGGTGCATCATTTATGTTTTGATGACTTAAGGGGATGTATTATTTGACATAAAGTATTTTATTTATTAACTAATTGATGTATTGATATTTAAACATGATACATCCCCTTAAGGTCATTTAAGCAAATTGATCTTCTCTAATTGATTAACATGTTTAAATATCTTCTCTATATATTTTGATGACTTAAGGGGATATATTATTTGACATAAAGTATATCCTTTATTGACTAATTGATGTATTGATATTTAAACATGTGAATCAAAACATGTTAATCAATTAGAGAAGATATTTGAACATGGTAATCAATTAGAGAAGATTAACTTGCTTAAATGAACTTAAGGGGATGTATCATTTATGTTTTGATGACTTAAGGGATGTATTATTTGACATAAAGTATTTCATTTATTGACTAATTGTTGTATTGTATTGGAAAAATGGTCAGCGCTCCCTTCGGGATTCGTGACAAGGGACTAATTGCATCCTATGAATTATATAAGTCTAGTGGTTGTATCGAGCATTAACAGGTCGATCTTTTGGTGCAATGAAAACCACACTTGTAACAAGTGGTATCAAAGCTTGGTCATAGGTTTGAATCCCATCGGGTAACAATAAGGGGAAGATTATTGGAAAAATGGCTAGCGCTCCCCTCAGGATTTGTGACAAGGGACTAAATGCCCCTTATGGATTCTATAAGTCTAGTGGTTGTATCGTGAATTAATAGGTCGATCTTTTGGTGCAATGGCAACCACACTTGTAACATATTGATATTTAAACATATGAATCAAAACATGTTTATTAAATAGATCTAGGATATTTAAACATGTTAATCAATTAGAGAAGATTAAATTTCTTAAATGACCTTAAGGGGATTTATTATTTATGTTTTGATGACTTAAGGGGATGCATTATTTCACATAAAGTATTTCATTTATTGACTAATTGATGTATTGATATTTAAGCACATGAATCAAAACATATCAATCAAATAGAGAAGATATTTAAACATGTTAATCAATTAGAGAAGATTAAATTTCTTAAATGATCTTAAGGGGATGCATTATGTTTTGATGACTTAAGGGGATGTATTATTTGACATAAAGTATTTCATTTATTGACTAACTGATGGATTGATATTTAAACATGTGAATCAAAACATGTTTTTTAATTAGAGAAGATATTTAAACATGTTCATCAATTAGAGAATATTAAATTGCTTAAATGACCTTAGGGGGTGTATTATTTATGTTTTGATGAAATAAGGGGATGCATTATTTGACATAAATTATTTCATTATTTAATTTATTGACTTAAAAATACATGTAAAAAATCTAATCTCTCCTCATATATACAAACTTAAACATGTGACACTCATCACTAAACCATGTAGATAAACATCAAATATACAAATAAACACATAATTTTGTATCTAGATAAACACATGTAAAACATCACTAAAATACATATAACATACATATATGTATACATTTAAACATGTAAAACATCAATAATTTATATACTAATTACTGTCAAATATCATAAATGCATGTATTTCTTGATTTCATAAGAGACACATGTATAAAACATCTAGATTTAAACATCATATACACAAATAAACACATGTAAAATATATATAAGTAAACACGTGTAAAAAAGTATCTAATCAAATATAAACAACACATAAATTTAAGCATGTATCTAGATGTCAAACATAAACACATAAATAATCTATGTCTACCTCAAGAGTATATAAATCTATGTCAAATCATAAACAAAACATAAATAATCTAGATGCCAAGCATTAACACATAAACCATCTATGTATACGTCCAGAGTGTATATATATATATATATA
>MU226946.1:1639868-1654139 GCA_018584345.1 Thuja plicata
TTCCAACACACTCCCATGAATTTTGTTTAATCTAAAAAAAAAAATCAAACAAACAGATCATGGGATCCACATATAACAAATAGGATTATGATCCAGCCGTGTACACAGTTGAATCCAAGTAAAATTTTTTTAAAAAAAATATATATATATATATTTTTTTTTTAAAAAAATTAACATTGGTCGAAATTTTGACCAATGCCACGGCTCATTTCCACCAAACCTTAGTCGAAATTTTGACCATTCCATTAAAATCTTGCGACAAGAATGCTATGGTTTCCACCAATGGGATGGTCAAAATTTTGACCAATCGTTGGTGGAAGTATCGGTCGAAATTTTGACCAATGCACTAAAAAAATGACAGCAATTTTAAGCCTGGCTATAGTCAAAATTTTGACCTTTTCTTGGTCGAAATTTTGACGTATTTATAATTCGTCGAAATTTTGATAAAAAAAGACCGACGAAAGTTTTGGCCGTAAATTAGACCAATTACTGTCGAAATTTTGACCAAGTTTCGTCAAAATTTGAGGTCAAATCTACTAGTGTAAGTGTGCACTCAGTTATGATATTTACAATAGGACGGTTAAGCCCACCTTTCTTGAAAGGATTTCATAAGTGTACTACACTTGTTAGAATGAGAGTACATATGTTGACCTGACTATGTGCAATCTACAATTTCTGATTACAGATCCATTAAAGTTCTCATAAACATAATATCACCTAAAGTGATTGATCAATAGCCTCTGTTCTGTTCTTGAAACTGATTTGATTCTTTCCTGTCCTTCTGCATGAATTCTCTTGTCTAGTCTCTAGATGCTCTTTGTGGCTACAATCTTCATTGAACAACAACTATTCTCAATAGATTGAGAATCTATTTATACAAGTATTTGACCTATCTTTGAGTCACGCATTACAATGTTAACTCTTAGATCCAAGGTTTACAACTTGACCTTGATCTTTAGTTTGCATGTTTTAAATTAGTAAAACTAATTAAAACAATAATAAATACATTGCTTCCTCCACACATAATGGATTTAAAAGCAAATAAAGAAGCTATAAATACAACTTTAATGATTTATCTGACATGGAAAGTCAGAACCACTTTTTGCGGGATGCAACTGACTGTCGGTTCTTGGTCGTCGGATTGAACTTGAAGTCTGTCGGTGTTCCTTTGTCAAACTGATTGTCAAGTTCTCTTTGTCTGTCGGGTTCCTCTCTTTGTTGTTCCGTCGGGTTGCACTATTGTTACTTGTTGGGTTCCCTTTACCTTTTTGTCATCAGATAACACTTAATAGTGTTTGTCGGGTAACCTTGGCGTCGGGTAGTGTTGTGCCTTGTCTATCAGTGTAGAGTAAACTGATGGTGTAGATCATGTTTTTCCTTGTGTATACGAATGGAAAAATATAATGCCTTCAATCTCCCCCTTTGAAATTAGTATCAAAAAATGATATGTGCATAATACTAGAGTGTTTAGTATGTACACCATGTTTTAATACTTGTCATTAAATGACTCCCCCTAAATGTATGCATCAATATAGTATAAGTATATGTACATGTATACTATACATTCTATGTTCTTTTCTCTGAATGTACATATTATTTCCTCCTTTTATTTCCCCTTTCTTTTACTATACATATTATTTCCCCCTTTTAACTGAGGTGAGTGAACATATCAATTTCCCCCTTTCTTTGATACTGATGACAAAAATGTACAACATATAATATGCCAAAATTGTGACAAAAATGTGTAACTTACAATGTGTCAAGTATATGGGAATGGTTTGTCTTGATATCTTTGAGAATTTTCTCCCATTTTTCTTTCAGTTGTTCTATTTCCATGTGTTGTAGCTCTAGCCTTGCATGCATATCATAAATGTTGTCTAGGACATACATTTTCGGGGTGGCAATTCATGTATTTACCTCTGTCACATTTTGTTGCAGGAGTGAAAGTTTCAGTAAGAGCTGAGCTTGGAGCTCATTTACCTCATCTCTGTACTTTGTCTCTGCAATCTGTATGTCCTGTCTCAGTTTCTGAGCCTGTTTGATTTGCTCATTGTGCAATTGTATTGCTTCTTCATTATTTGTGAGACTTCGTGCACTTAACGTAAGATCAACATCCATTTTTTCTATCTTGTCGGTATACTCTTGTGTGAGTTGATCAAGCGTGCACAATTTTTGTATCAAAGTAATATCTTCTGAGATGATTGGATTAAGTGTGCTTACCAATTCAGATAGCTTTACATTTTTCAATGCCACTTCCTGGCTTATCTTTTCTACTAGCTTGAACTCATACTTTTTTTCAAGTCTTTCTTCCATAACCTTCTCAGTATCTATGTTCTAAGATGTTTTTGCATCTGTGAGTACCACCAGTTGATTAAGCATTGGAGCTTTTTGATCAATATCTACATTAGGTACAATCTGTTGAAGTATACATCTTGCCACTTCCAGTGTCTTTGCCTCCTTTGTGGCTTTCCTTAGTTTGTCTTGTATTTCTTTTCTCTCACAGAGTCTTGCATACTTGGTCAATTCAATTGGATCCAATGTCCTTGGATCACAAACTGGAATCTCAATGATTTCATCCAGAGTTACTGGATTCTTATTCTTTCCCTTCTTCTTCTTTGAGATTTGTGGGGATGCAGATGTATGAACTACCATTGCGAGTTCATTTTTCCTCTCTAAAGTGCTTGGTGAAGGCTTGGTTAAAGATTCTTCTAGTGTCTTTTTCTTGGGGTTCACCTGTCGGTTAGGTGAAGACGTCTCTCCATCATACCTGGGTGTCTCTGCAGATCTTTCTTCTATTTTCTTTCCATCTCATCATTCTTTGCTTCTTCACTCTTATCTTTCTATGTGTCCTCTTCTGCCTTTTGTGTTTCTTCTTTATTTTGATCAGTAGATGTATCTTTCTGATCATCGGTTACAACTTGACCTGCAATTGTCTCCATTATATTTCCTATGGTGTCTTTTGCTTTAGCCTCACCCTTGTCCTCGGGTGTGTTTGTGTCCTCTGTAGTAGATCCATCATTACCCTCTAATATATTTATTTCCTTCATTAATACATGCATATTTCTTTGGGTGGTAGCTTGGGCTATATCTAGAGTGGTGTCCTGCTCGTTGGTTTGATCTTTTTGAGCAGTGACATCCTCATCTTTTTGTATCTTCTCTGCAGGTTCTGCTTTTGTTAAGTCCATGACTAATGTGTCCTGCCATGTTTCATCAACAACATTTGTATCTTTATCATTTGATATCTTCAAATCTTGTTGTTGTCCCTGATCCTTAAGTGTAATGAATACTACTTATCTTTCTTCTGCGGATCTTTATTAGAGTCATAGTTGGTGATATCTTGGATCTCAAGATCATCCATGACTTTGTCAAAGTTTATGGGCTCATTATCACTTTCAGTATTGTCTAGAGCAATGTGTTGAGGACTTGTATTGTATGTATCCTCCTCTCTATGAGGAGAGTCAATGAGAAGTAATTGTTCCTCATGACTTTTTGACTCTATTGGCATATCAAGGAGTTGTCTCCATTTAGTTTCGGTCATTGTATCTAGCTCTATGAATTTGTTTTCTAGCACTTTGTATGCCCTTATCTTGACTATGAATTTGCTTGAGCGCTTCTTCATGATCTCTTTAATTTATCCAATCTTAGATTCAGGAGGCATTAGTGTTACTAGTACCCTCTCCCTTGCTTCTCTTTCGGTCTATAGAGCATATGACCATTGTTGAGATATTTTCTTACCCAGCTCTTTAGGTATTTGATTGATGAATTCAGCTGGTACATATTTGAATTTTACCATTGACCTGATTATTGCTTCTTGTATCTTATTCTGGTCATCAGGTTTGAGTGTATCCCATTGTACCATGTGTAGCAATGGATTCAGCTTCCTCATCAACAATTTGATTTATGTAATTGTTCTTTGCTACATTGGGCTCATCCTCTTTAGAATCCTCTAAGTCAGCTTTAGTTCTGACCATTCTTTTTCTCCTCTTTGTAGGTGTTTCCTTTACAGTTTGTTGCTTTGTTCTCTTAGTTGGCTGCTTCCTCATATAGGTCCTTACTTGACCTTTCTTAAGAGGTGTGGTATTTGTTGTAGTAGTTTGACTCCTTTGATGACATGTAACTGATTGAATGTTTGATAATGTTAAGTTGAAAGATAATGCAAGTCATTAAATCAGTTAATGGACTATATTGTCATTGATGTCAACTTGATATCATCTATACGATCAAGTACATAATGCCAAAGACTTTAGAGAACCAAATTTATACTTTCAGCAATGCATAAAAGTAAAGTATTCACTAAGTGACAAACAACACTGATGGAGTGCACACCGACGGACAGAGCAAAGAAGAACAGTCACAGTGATACCCGATGATCAGAAGCATAGTGTTTCCCGATGAAGCAAAACCATAGAATGCCCGACGAGCAAAGTCAGAAGGTTACCCGATGAGTAAAATTATAATGATGCCCAACAGATGGAGATCATGAAGATAACTAGAGTCTCACCAATGGATTAGTCAGTTGTCACCAACAACTAACTACAGTGGTGATCGACAGAACAAAGAGTTTAGAAAATGACAAAATATCTAGCTGGTAGAGCTTAATATAGACTTAACTGGTTGTCTACTTTGTTTTATTCAATCAGAGATAAGTGATTGATTTAAAGATGATCTTTACAGTTGGTAAGAAGATATCTACGAGACAAATCAGGAGTTATGCTTTAAATATAATTGGCTGGATTGTTTATCATGCCAAGAATCAAGAACCAAGAAACAATGAATATTATGTCTATATAAGAGACAAGCTTAATTCATTTACGAATGGGATTAAGGGGAGTAAATAGAAAGAGGATGCTAAAGAGAAATTGATGAAGAACAGCTTCATGCATTGCTGATCAAACAAGCTGAAGGAAGAGCTAAGGAATTCTATAGACACCGACGAATAGTGAGCACAAAATCATAGAGTATAAAGTGTGGAGCACAAGGATTGAATTGATACATTGGTCAGAGAGGTAATGTACTTAAATAGATCTAAAAATCTACAATTCAAGTTGCAATATGAACAAGTCATAGTGTTTCACTAACCATTGAAGCATCAAGTCTCTTAACTGAGCAGGACTTAACAATCTTTTATATATTGAGGTACATCTCAAGGAGTGCCAAAAAGGTTGATTCATGAAAGTAGCATTGGACTTACCCAATACCTATTGATAGTTTAAGGAGGCTGATTCAAGGATGGTAGCAATAGATGCCTGATACTAAGTGACAACCTCTATGTATAAAATCCTCTAACAAGGTTGCACTTAACAATGTGTTTGTAACCTTTAACAGGGTTGGATCCTAACAGGGCTCACTTCAGAAGAGTAAAAATTTGGGGTACTGGTCCCAGTGGTTTTTCCCCTAACAGGGTTTCCATGTTAAAATTCATGTGTTATGTGTGTATGATTCATTTCTTTACTATTTTGCATCTTACATAGTTAACTCTGGATTGATTGGTATACTCTGCTTATTTACTGAGTTTCGGTAAATAGCTATACTGCTTATTGGTAATCAAGAAAGAGTAAGGATTGACAGAGAAAATTGACTGACAGTTAATCATTATTAGTATTTCATGGCATGCATCTTGTAGGGACATAATAATATGAGATTTATTGATTGGTGGTTAAGTTTGAAGGATAAAATTTTGAGGCCACTGATTCACCCCTCCTCTTAGTTATTACTAACATCCTTGTCCTCTGCTTCTTTGCAGGAGGTGAAGGTGTATCAGATTCAATTTTCTCAGAATCTGATTTCTATTCATCATGCCCTTCACTGATGGTGCCCTATTCATCAGTTTCCTCTGGTTGTTCTTGTTCCTCCTCTGTAACCGATAGAATCTTCTTGAGATTCTTTACCATCTTATCCTTTTTATTTACAGTTTTCTTGATTTCTACGCCTCTCTTTATCTTTGATCTGGCCTCTTCATAGGTTCCAAACCTTGGTTTCTTGTTTTCAATAGGCTCATTGATCAATGCATCAATAGCATTGGTTGCTTGATCTATATTGATTTTATAATCTAGTGGTGCTAACCAAGCTGTTCTTGGTACAACCGGTTTGATATGAGTGAAATCAGTATCCACCATAAATCGTATTTCAACCTTATTTTTTTCAACAAGTTGTTTAGGAATCCTTGTTCTTTCCATCATCTTTTCCTTGAATTCAAGGAAGTATGCAGTCATAACAGACTCAAAATCATCTCCTAGTGACTTGATTAGTTCACTAATATGTAATGTTACCAGTTTTGTAGTGTCCCATTTCACTTTTCCTACTGAAGGAAAGTACTCTTTAAAGTAGAAAAAGATACGTATGATAAGTGAGCCAAACTTACATGTGTTGGTCTTTGTGGACCTAATTGTGATCATGTTCTCATCAAGTTGCTTTAACAGGATCTCACATAGATCCACCTAAATTCCTTTGGTCAATATCTTGTAAGCTATGCTTACTGATGTTGTAGATATGTTTTTCAATCTGCTTGCTTGAAAAATCTTATACCCAATTACACATGCACTGAATTTCAGTTCTACATCGGTGATGGTGTTTACTTTTAGACCTCTATTGTCCCATTAAGCTTTTGTGAGTTTTTCAACTTCTTTCCTGGAGGGATACTTGTGTGCCCTAGGCTTGTCAGTTATCAGATAACCAGTGACAGCATGAAGGACATCCTTTGTTATGTGCTTGGGTTGGTCTAGCCATAGCTTCATATCATGCATTCTACTCAAGACTAACCTTATCTAGTCTGTTTTGAAGTCCCTCGGGAAATGTAGGGATTTGGTTATCCCTTTAACCTCTAGATGTTTGTGTTCTTCCTTCAAGTTGCCTTGTGCATCACAAAGCTTCTTATAAGCTTCATCCATCTCCAGATCACCTAACTCAGTGAACTTGCAGTGAATATAAGACATAACGTCTTCTATGAGAAAAACCCTAGGTGGAATTTTAGAAAATGCTCTGGTTTCATCAGGTTTCGATGCAATCTTTGGACATATCTTATATTTGGGCTCTACACATGTGTTATTCTTAATCAAATTAACCACATTCCTTTTATCACTTTTGATCTTAGCTATTCTTGACGTGGTTTCCATCATTTTTCAAGTTTCTAGGGCTTTCTTGAAATTTAGGGCTTTCTTGAAAAATAGCTATAGAGATCTTTCGGTGCCCTTGGTACTTACGCCAATCCATGATAATGATGAAAGATCTATTTGATGTGTGCTTGGATCAATTTTGAGGATGCTCTGCTTTTTGTTCTTTAATCACTCTGTTTTCGCTCTTGTTTTCTCTTCAAATCGCGGGTGCAAAATGAAGTTGTCCTATCATCTATTTGTAGACTTTTTCCCTAAGTCTTTGTCATAAATTCTCAATGACTCATCAAGACATGAAGATGGAGTTCATTGGGAAGGCTCTCAAAATCATCGTCGGTGTTGACATGATGCTCAGGACAGTTGTTGACCATTTTGATTTTACTGACGGATATCGGTATTTTGTCATGACAACTTTGTGACTTTGCCTTCTTACCAACGAGTGTCAGGTTATATTGGTAACTTGACCACTTTTTGTGATGACTGACAAGTTTCGGTAAGTGTAAAACAACTTATCCATTATGTTCACCGATGATCTTTGGTATGTGTATACCAACAGGGTTGTTTCCTCATAATTGTAACAAGTAACTTATCATGCCTCTTTATTCATGTATATTTTTAATATCTTATCTATTGTGTAATGGAACTGATGCAAAATATGACTTGGTGTAGTGTTGTTCTATACTTACTTGTTCAGCTCACATGGGGGTGGTGATGTCATCGGATCCATTGGATGGGGTGTCACCATTTGCATTGCTTGGTCCAGCTTCATCATTGCTTGAAGATTTTCTCCAAATCTTGTCTCTAGCCCTCTGGATACCTTCAATGGTGTTTCCATTGGGATATGTGCTTGTCTCTATCATTTGGTCTTTGTAATCTTTCTTCAGATGACCAACTTTGTGACAGTGTAAGCATGCCATTCCATGGTTTGAGCAGCCTCTAGACCTTTTGGTCCATACTCTCATGCAGTTTGCAACAATGTGACCATATCTACCACATGCTATACAATTTGTCCAAGTATTGTAGTCCCATACATACTGATTACCAATTCTCTTTGGTTGATAGGGAATTTCTTGACCTTTAGGCTTCCATGCTTGTCTTTTCTTTTTCCAGCATTCATTAGTTGTGTGCCCATTCATCTTGCATGTAGGATAGTATTTGTCCATGTAGGTTTCCTTCTTTAGTAGATCCATCTTAGACTTACATTCATATGCTTTATGTCCTTTCTTTTTACATTTATAACAAAATCCTATGAATCAAGATGTATATTTAGGAATACCTTTCATTTTTCCTCAGCATACATTTGATGTGTGGCCTTGCTTTCCACAGTGTTTGCATGTCAGCTTTCTTGGTCTTGGATTTTCATAGACATTCTTTGGATTGGCTTGATTTGATGATTATCCATTTTTAGTAAAGCCTAAACCGTTGTTGTTGTTGACTCTTCGTTGTCCTTCAAGAAAATCATCCATTCTTTTATTTCTCTCTCTAGCCTTTCTGGTAACTTCATTATGTTGTTGCTGAATTCTAACCTCATGCTTTAGTTTTTCATTTTCTTCTCTTAGTTCACCGATAGCTTGCACTCTTTCAATGAGTTCTATATTCATTCTGTTTGCTTCTTGACTCATTATAATAATCTGATTTGTGATCTCATGGTGATGCTCAACATGTCTTTGAATTTCTAACTCCTTCTCTTGTATCTTTTCTGTAATCTTCCTTCTGTCATCAATAGCAAGTGTTCTTTCTGTTTCAACTTGTCTAGCATAACTCATCACATCAATCATTCTTACCATCTGGCTCTCTTGACCGATTTGCAACATCTTTATTTTCTTTGTCAGATGTTGATTGATCTCCTTTAGATTTGTGATGTTCTCTTCTGATGTATCTGATGTATTACTTGCATTTGATCTTGAAGATTCAAATAAATCTGGAATCTCTTCTTCTTGATAATCATTTTCATTGCTCCGGGTTGCCATACCTTTTCTTTCATCCAACAAATCTCTCATCTTGATCCTAGCTTCTTTATACTCTTCATAGAACATCTGTATCTCAAGATTTTTATTCTCAATATTCTTATCAAGTTTTTACTTCTCCATTGTATGATCTTTTCTCTTAAGCTTTTAAGATTTCCAAGAAGAGACTTGGCTCTGATACCAATTATTGGAATTAATGGGAAGTAGTACTGAGAGGGGAGGGGTGAATTAGTACCTCTAAAACTTTTTAATTCATTTCACCATTCATCTTTAGTAACCATTCTTTACTGCATTACCGGCCATTACTGTTGTTCTTTCTTATGCATGTAACATTAATTCATAATCTTTAATTGTTTGCAACATTCATAGAAACATTCATGAAAGTAATAAACACATAACACAAGATATGATATCATAGAAAAATCCTGTTAGGAAGTAAAAACTGTGGTGGGGATGACACCCACAAAACTTCACTATTTGCAGAATGGAAGGGAGCCGGTTAAGGCTTAGAATTTGATCACTTCTGATGATCTACCATGTTAGGAGAATTAAAGTGGAGACTTGTTAAGATCTACTCTGTTAAGAGCTTTAGAAATATTGATTTAAGTGTGCACTCATTTATGAGATTTACAATAGGACGGTTAAGCCCACCTTTCTTGAAAGGATTTCATAAGTGTACTACATTTGTTAGAATGAGTACATATGTTGACCTGACTGTGTGCAATCTACAATTTCTGATTACAGATCCATTAAAGTTCTCATAAACATAATATCACCTAAAGTGATTGATCAATACCTTTCTCTGCTCATCGGTAGTGTTTGTTCTGTTCTTGAAACTTATTTGATTCTTTTCTATCCTTCTACATGAATTCTCTTGTCTGGTCTCTAGATGCTCTCCGTGGCTACAATATTCATTGAACAATAACTATTCTCAATAAATTGAGCATCTATTTATACAAGTATTTGATCTATCTTTGAATCACGCATTACAATGTTAACTCTTAGATCCAAGGTTTATAACTTGACCTTGATCTTTAGTTTGCATGTTTTATATCAGTAAAACTAATTAAAAAAATAATAAATACATTGCTTCCTCCGCACATAATGGATTTAAAATCAAATCAAGAAGCTATAAATACAACTTCAGTGATTTATCTTACGTGGAAAGTCAGATCCACTTTTTGCGGGATATAACTGACTGTTGGTTCTTGGTCATCGGATTGAACTTGAAGTCTGTCTCTATTCCTTTGTCAAACTGATCATCGAGTTCCCTTTGTCTGTCGGGTTCCTCTCTTTTCTATTCCATTGGGTTGTACTTTTGTTACTCGTCAGGTTCCCTTTACCTTTTTGTCATCAGATAAGACTGAATAGTATTTGTCAGGTAACCTTGGCGTCGGGTAGTGTTGTGCCCTGTTTGTCGGTGTAGAGTAAACCGATGGTGTAGATCATGTTTTTCCTTGTGTATACTAATGGAAAAATATAATGGCTTCATCATGGATGAGATACAAATGTAAAGAGAGCCAAAGCATAAAGTCTAAGAGGACAATTTGACCATATGAAAATGAAAGAAGGAAGACATTACAATATACAGTGAAAGAATCAAGAAAATTGTGAGTGCCATCAGAGCTGCAGGAGGAATAATTGAAGATACAAAAGTGGTTAGCAAGGTACTAAGAACTTTACTTCCTATCTATGCTATTACAGTTTCAACTATTCAAGAGATGAGGTGCAATAAATATATAACTCTGGATACATTAGTGGGAAGGCTTACAACTTTTGAGCTGGACAACTTTGACAATAACTCTCCTAGCTCTAGCAATCTTGAGTCTGCATTCAAAGATAAATTAAACCTTGGTAAGAAGGATAGATACTCAAAAGGGAAAAAGATTGAAAGTGACAGTGACGATGAATTTGATGATGAAGATCTTGACATCATTGAAGCATTACTGGCAAGAAGAGTCACAAAAGGAAAATACAGAGGAAAAATACCATTGATTTGTTTTTCATGCAATGAGTTTGGTCACATTGCTGCAAAATGTCCGAACAAAGAAGACAAAGATGAGACAAATTTTAAAAAATTCAAAAATAAGAAAGATTCCAAGAAATACAAAAGCTACAAGGATAAAGGTAAGAAGTCTTGTTATACTGCTAAAGATTCTGACAGTGATGAAGAAGAAGATGAAATGGTTTATATTGCTATTAAAGATGAGTCAGATGAAGAAGTTGAAAAGATAACACTTTTCTCACACATTAATAAAAATGACACATGGATAATTGATAGTGCTTGTTCTCATCACATGACTAGTGATAAGACAAAATTTTAACATATTGAACACTATGATGGTGGGAGTGTTAGTTTTGGGAATGATGAACCTTGCCCTGTAAGAGGAAAAGGTTGCATTATTTTGACAGAAGGAATCAAATGTGATAATGCTTATTGGGTTGAAGGATTGAGGAGAAATATACTCAGTGTAGCACAGCTGAACAACATTGGCTTCAAGGTAGAATTCATGAATGGTAAGGCCAAGCTCCTGGATGGTAAAGGGAACCTAGTCGGAACTGGTAGGCAAACAAAAGGTAATCTATTCTATCTTGATCTCACTGAAGGTTCATTCTTTATTGCACAAGTAGAAGAAAGCTGGTTATGGCATAAAAGATTGTGTCAGGTAAATTTTGATAATTTGGTAAACATAAGAAAGAACAAGAGAGTCAGAGGTATTCCTAGTTTGAAGAAACCCGCGTTAGCAATATGCAAACAATGTCAAATTGGAAAGATGAGCAAGACAAGTTTCAAAAGCAAGAATTACAATACTGATAAAGTCTTGGAATTGGTACATACTGACCTATGTGGACCAATTGGAATGACAAGCTATACTGGAGAGAAGTATTTTATTCTATTTGTTGATGATCATTCCAGAATGATGACTGTCATGTTTCTCAGAGAGAAATAAGAAGCTTTTTCAGAAATTCAAATGGTATCTTGCAAGAGTTGAAAAGGAAACATGAAAGAAACTAAAATGCCTAAGATCTGACAGAGGAGGAGAATTCATTTCTAATGAGTTAAATGAATTCTGTAATGAGAGAGGAATCAAAAGACATGTATCTACCCCTAGTACACCATAGAAAAATGGAATAGCAGAAAGAAGAAACATATCAATTATGGATTGTGCCATAACCCTAATGATTGAAAAGAATGTTGCTGCCCAAATACTGGAAGGAGGCCATCAGCACTATAATGTTCACCTTCAACCGAGTTCAACTGAAGAAAGGTAGTAACCAAACACCTTTTGAATTATGGTATGGCTATAAACCTAATGTTCATTATTTCAAAGTATTTGGAAGTAGATGCTACATATTGAAGGAAGCAAGAAATGGAAAACTAGATGCAAAAAGTGATGAAGGAATATTCCTAGGTTACTCATGTAAAAGAAAAGCATACAAATGTACGAATCTTACTACTCATAAAGTCATAGAAGTGTACATGTCAAGATTGATGAGTTTGTAGAAAAATGTGAAGAGAAGAGCAGTAAAGAGCCTGAAGACTATAGGAACTTTGTGTATCATGAACTTGATACTATACCTATGACTCAAGCAATGGTGATTGGATAGTAGAACTGTCAACCACTAAATATACTAGCACAAACTGTGCAACCCAAGTTGCAAGCTGTACAACCTGAGCTACTAGTAGAAGAGACTGAGTCACAGATAGAGGGAACCAAGTCTTAGATAGAGGAACCCGAGTCACAGACAGAGGGAACCGAGTCACATACAGTGGATCCTGAGCATCAGACAAAGGAACAGGAAAGAATGTTTGAGAATGATAGACCTAGTGGATCAAGTCCAGAATCTAGACTGAAGGATCCAATACTTTCAAAATATGTTAGAAGGCATCATGCACTTGAGAAAATAATTGGAGATTAGAAAAAAGGTGTAATGACAAGGAACAAACTCAAAGGTACATGTTTACTATGTGAATTTGATTCTAGAACTGTTAAAGATGCATTAAATGATGAAAGTTGGATAGAGGCAATGAATGAAGAAATTGAGCAGATTGAGATTCTCTTCTTCCTAAGCTCTTCACATCTTCTTGTTTCTTTTCCTCTTATTATCTAATCTACCTTCTTTTATTGATCTCTTCTTTCTTCCATGCTTGATTCCTCCTCTTTTAGAACCATGGATCTTTGCTATCTTCTTAAGGAACGTCTCTTGACAATAGATGATCTTGAACTCATTGATCAATTCATGATATATTGTTCCTCCAATGATACTTCTAGACATTACATGAGTGATGAATCCATAGCAAAAATAAGACAAAAATTGAATGAATCAGATGTCTTTGGCAGAATCATAGACATAATCTTGTCACAATCTCCTTCTTCCAAACATATTTCATCTTCTAAGTCTTCTCATCATTCCTCGTCATCCAAATCTTCTTCTTCCACTAGATCTTCACGTTCTTCTTCTTCACGATCTTTTTCTTATTCTACTTCTCCCAAGAGTCATACTTCTCTTCAAAATGCATACCATAATGAGCAACTTGATAATCCTTGTGATACCTCTTCCATGAAGAATGAAATGCCCATATTTGATGACTTTGATGATCCCAGCTATTATGATATGGATGATAATGATGACTACGATGATGGAAAAAATAGTAATACCTATGACTCTTGTTGGTAAACAGATTTTTCCTTTCTCACTTCTTAGGAATATGACTCTTAGTGCCCAAATTATGAACAATATCTGATTACAACAGTTGAAAAGCCGTTCTCTGATTACTGGCTTTTCTCTGAATTGGTAGGTACAGCTCCCTTTTGAAATGATATACAATGAATTATGTCTTGATCTTAAACTAACATAGGGTATGCTCTTAACCCGAGAGCAGAAGAGGCTAGCCGAATTAAGCCTAAACAAAACTTAATCCAGGCAAGGAGAGCTTTCTAATCTATGAACCAAGCTGCAGAACTCACACATCCTATGAATTCATACACTCAGTACTAACTACTCTACAACAATTACTAACAGAGATATAAATGTAATGATTAAAGCTTCTAATGACTCCTTCTCCGAACATCCCATAGCACATCCTACTGAGGTTCATTCACATCCTCAAAACACAGGAATGAAACATCCTTTCTTTCCTACTGCAATTCAGATTAAGAAAAAGAATCATGCATTAACAACTTCTACCTAGC
>MU226946.1:1679164-1712157 GCA_018584345.1 Thuja plicata
CTGCATTTGAAACTCAGTCAATTAAAGTCAATTAGGAGGAGAATTTGCCTAATACAATAGGACTTCGAAGATGAGAAAATGCACCAAAATTGATTAGATTGTTAGGTGCCAATTTTGGGGTGTTACAGGTACTCTGGGTATAACCAGGTCATGGTTAAGTACAAAAATAGAGACAAAATGATGTTCACCACCAAGTGGGGAACATTTGCATATCGAAGGATGCCCTTTTGCGTAATCAATGCAGGGGACACATTTCAAAAGGCTATGGACATTGCGTTTGAGGGCCTAGTCAATAGATATATAATCATCTACATGAATGATTTGACCATATTTTCCCAGGACAAGCGTGATCACTCCACCCACCTCGCTAAAATTTGTGAGAGATGTCACTGGTATGAAATTTCCCTCAACCCCAAGAAATGCATATTCAGGGTCACTGAAGGGAAGTTTCTTGGGCATATCATCTCTAAAAAGAGTATATCCATTGACCCTAAGAGAGTTGAAGTATTGCTGAACTTACAAATGCCCGGCAACAAGAAAGAAATGAGATCTTTCTTCGGAAAGATAAACTTTGTCCAGCGGTTCATCATTGGATTCACCGAGATAGTCAAACCACTCAATGACATGATGAAGAAAGATACAAATATTGAGTGGAGTCCTAAAGCAAAGTAGACATTCACCCAAATTAAGCAAATGATTATGGAGGCACTAGTCTTGGCTAGTCTAGACTATTCCCTCCCATTCCACATATAATCCTTTTCTTCACCGCATTCTGTTGCGACAGTCTTGAACCAAAAGGTCAAAGGGGAAGAATGAACCATAGATTTTATGAGCTCCCTTTTCAAGAACACGAAGCCCAGTATTCATCTTTGGAAAAGTAGGCCTTTTCTCTCATCTGCACCATGAATAAATTTCAACATTACATTTTCCAGAGCAAAGTGTACGCTATCATCGCAGACCAGGTTGTTAAGTCTCTGCTCCTGTAGAGTGAATTAGGGAAATGATGGGGGAAATGGATGACCCTCCTCCAAGAGTATGATTTGGAAATGCAACCCATGAATATAGTTCGAGGCCAGGGACTATGTAGAGCAATGGCAGAAGGAACTCCCAACATTGAATGCCAAACTTACGTAGTGGAGTCCATCACTCAAGATCTGTGGTATACTGACCTGGTGTACTTATTGTTGAATAACAGATGCCCAGAGGGGCTACCCCAAAACAAATGTCACACCCTATGATTAAAAAGCCCACACTTCATGATAAAAAATGGAATAATTTTTTTGCAGGAATTATGAGGGAGTATACCTTTGGTGCATAGATATGGACCAAGGTGCAAGAATGCTTGAAGAATTTCATGGGCAGTTTGGAACTGGGCATGGCTCGGCTAATGCCACTACCCAATCAGATCCTCCAGGCCAGATACTATTGGCCCTACATCTTTAAGGATGTCTATACTCACATTAGGAGATGCCACACTTGTCAAACAACGACACATCATGAGCGAAACCCAGCCATGCCTTTGTAGCCAGTCTTTGAGGCTAGACCCTTTTCCCAATGGGCATTTGATTTTATTAGGGAAATAAACCCTAACTCATCTGCCAACCACTGGTACATTCTGACTGCTAACAATTATTTCACCCAGTGGTTTGAAGCGATTCCTTGCAAAAACAACACGACATATGTAGTTATTAAATTCCTGGAAGAAAACATAGTCACCCAATTTGGAATGCCATTTGCTATAGTATGTGATAATGGTCTGGCATTTTCTTCAGTGCAATTACTTGATTGGACCTATAAAAGAAAGATCACCCTGAAGTTCTCCAACAACTACTACCCCTAGGGTAATGGTGTGGCTAAATCTACCAATAAAAATCTAATTGAGGTGATCAAACATCTGTTAGAACAAAACCCCCATGACTGGCACCAAAAGCTTAGGTTTGCCCTTTGGGTAGATCATATCAGAATAAAGGCATCCCTGGGGACTTCCCCATTTCATCTAGTTTATGGCCAGAATCTAGTATTCCTTATCAAGTTATAGATCTCGGTACTACAGTTCATGCAGGAATTCAGCAACCAGGACAACATTGTGGAAGTTTGGCTCCTGAACTTGGTGAGAATGGAGGAATAAAGAGATGTATCCCTTGAACATTTTGTGCATCATCAAGCAGTAGTAAAATGATGGTTTGACCGAAGAGCCTAGTATAAGGCCTTTCAGATTTTGGACCTGGTCCTTCTGTGGGACAAGGCCTGGGAAAAGAAGGGAAAGTACACTAAGTTTCAACGGCTCTAGCTCAGACCATATCTAATATCTGAGATCTATGGGGAAAACAATTATCACCTCAACACTATGACCAAAGAAGCCGTCCCATTACCTATCAATGGATAGTTTCTCAAGCACTATTTGAATAAGGTAGGTGATGAGTTTGTCCGAAATTGTACTATATGTAAAATCCTTGCTTGTAAATATCTTTCCTGGTGTTCCTTTGCAATGCCTTGTAAATAGTTTGTCAGATGTCCTCTGGGACCGCCTTTCCTTTTCTTGCTTGCTTTCATTTTTGGTTTTCTTTGTTTTCTTTTTTTTTCTAGGTTCCCAGCGTGTTGCCTTCTTCTTGTAGACAAGTATGCTTCACATAACATCTAGTCTTTGGAACGGTACCTTGTACATTCCAGTGAATTCATCATCTATTGTTAGCATGGTGGAATTGGTCCACACTCTAGAGCTATTTTATAAGTATGGTAAAAGGTTATGAGTAATCTTCATCAGGTTTATATCTTGAAAGTTTGAATATCGGTTAATAGAAAATCTAAGGAGCAAGTAATCACATGATCCTTGAGGGCAGATCAGTTGCACTTGTTATCAACCAAGTCTGAAAATCATATAAATATCCTGGGTCCCAAACATTCTCTCCTATTTAGTAATTTAAAATGGGTGACAAGGTGAAAGGAGTACTGCCATGGAAATTAGCTAAGCTTAAGGTTCACGGTGAAAGAAGTACCGCCTTCCCATCTCCAAAAGAAAAATAAAAGAAAGAAATTAAAGAATAGAGAATTCCGGTATCTGGGGGAAACGTATAAGATAGGATGAATTTGGTCTGATTTATTCAGTGCCTCCTCTCTGCTGCTCCCGAAAAGCATCGGCTTGATTTTCTTTCAAAGCACACACCTCACAGCTGATGAAAGACCAAAAGATTGAATCAATGATGAGTCCAATTTTCTTAGACACCTCACACCTTGCAAGCAGAATGCTCTAGGTAAGGATGAGTTCTAGTTTCACTAACTAGAGATTCTAAAGTTCTCAAATGTGATAAGGCATTTGTCCCAGTGGGTCACTATTTGTTATGCCCTGCATACCTATCCTTACATTTTGTGGATAAAATGTTGGGTCCCCATTTTTCACTTTTTGCTTTTCCTTGGTTTCTTTTTGTTTCCTTTTGTTCCCCTCTGGGTTTTGCTTCTGTGAGGGTCATTTTATTTTTCTTTTTGTTCTCTTTCCTCCGGGACTCGGTCCCATAGTGTGTTTGTCTTTTTGGAGTCGGCCGAATCCCGGACTCCGGGATTCTCTGCCATCATGTCTTCTTTTATGAGAAGGTATGGCTGCATAGAATCCCTGGGCCTAGAGTCCAAAGGTTTACCTCTTTCAGAGTTTACGGAAGGAAAGTGAGATGTTTTACCCTAGGGGTATAAATAGAATTTACCAGTCACTTTCACACTTAGCATGATTAAAACACTCAGAGCAATTAGAGCGATCCAAAGATGATTAAGGCAATCAAACATTGTTTTGATCTCTATGTTTAATGATTGATTAGAAGCAATTAATGGTGTTGGGTCATGGTCATTCAAAGGTTAATCATTTGCAGAGTGCCTCCCATGATTGATTCCTCTGCATTCCCTGTGTTTCCAGGTAGGTCCTTCAGCTCTTTTCCTTCTGGTTTCTAGTTTTCTAGTTTTCTTGCTTTTTGTCTAACTTGGTTTTTGTTCTGTCTTTGGTTTTGCTCGTGTTATCACCTCTCATTTTTGGGATGGCTCTACCAGAGGGTTTTCCTCCCTCTATGCAGTTGTATGATAGTGTAAATATTTTTGTATATACCTATAAATTTCATGTAGATAGCTGTGTATAGGTTGTTTCAGGGTCATTTTTATTTGGCCTTTGAGTTTTCTTTGACCCTTTGTAAGTTTGTATATTAGTGTATATTGGATGTATATCCTTCCATTTATGGCAATCTTGTCACACTCCCTCACATTTAGACCAAATTGTCAAGCTCGTCAGAGAGGTATTTGCCACGGTTCAAACTTGGTACTTCACATTTTTGAGCCATGGTGGTTTTCTCTCTCCTCAGTCATTTCCATCTTAATGTTGGGATTAATTTCCCACAAATGAGCATTCAAATCCCATCCCATCTAGCATTTACTTCCCCCGTGTCAGCCCACTCATCACCATTAAGAGCCTTTATGCCACTTGTCATGTGGCCACATGATTACCCATGTCAGCCAGTATGGCTCACTACCGGTCATGTCGACAACGACTAGTTTCTCCGGACTCCGAGTGTTGAGAAGTCCCTAGGTCTTCACCCCATTTGTGTCACCTAAACTGAAACCATGGAGCCTTCGAGTGTTGATCAGAATCCAATCCTTGTTAACTTTGATATTCTGGGATTTTGATGCATACTAATACTTTGGGGATAGGTGCAAAATGGTGGTGAATTCCCCGGAGTCCCTAAAATATTTTTTTTTTATCATATTATGTATTAACGATTCTACAGTCTTGCAGGTTGCAAATAATCTGATCAAAATGTCTGAAGTGATCACTCCTCTTGATAGCCCAGAACTTCCAAGTACCTCCACTCAGGTGGCCATGAAAACTAAGGTCAAAAAGATGCTGGCCAAACTACCACTAACCTCTAAATACTCGAGGGAGGGTGTGCTCATGGGGTCCAAGGTGGATTCTAAGTTTTAGGAAATAACAGATACTGAGCCTAGAATATGGGCTGAAATGCAGGGCTTGGTCCAAGCCATATACCAATAGAGGACCGCCGGAGATGATATGGCTAAATACATGGTCACCTCCAGAATTATCAAAGCTACAAGTTTTCCCTACTCAGTCCAAGCACTGGAGCTGCTACTCCAACTGGCGATGCTCTACAACACCCCCACTTAGGTTGCTTTTCTCACTGATCCTTAGCCACTACACTATCCAACGCCCATTGTCAGTCTAGATGCGACTACTTTTGCTTTGGGGCTAGGGATCCCCCAATTCAAGGGAGCCATTATTATCTCCCAGTCCATGTCATTGAAGGAGTTCGGGGAAGCTTCCCTTCTCTCCCAACAATAGGTGTTCCACTATCCCTAGCTAAAATGATGGCCCAAAACATAGAGGCCAAGAAGCCTAAAAATGCCCGAATAGTCCATACCCTCTAGACTGGTCCAGAAGGAAGCATAGTTGTAATGATTGCAACACCTCCCCCAGATATAGATGCAATGGCGGTAAGGGCTAAAGATTATACAATCATGGAAGTGCCTCTGGGGAAGAGGGACACGCAGGGAGAATTAGACCTACTACAAGAGGTAACCCAGGCAGTAGAGGCCCGGTATGATAAACAAGCCCAAAAGTTAAAGGAGGAAAGAGAAAATAACGAGAATCTCCTCAAACTTCTGACAAAACTTACACAGCCCCTGGCCAAGATCCATCTGGAAGCTTCCACCTCTAGACTATTGCTTCCATAGGGTGACATGGATACTCTAAGGGCCATGAAGAAGAAGGCACAGGATGTGGATGGGTGGGTCACCGAGCAAATAACGGTCGTAAGGTAATTTTTAGTTGTATCGCTCTTAGACCTTTACTTGGCTAAAAATCTCTTCCTCCAAGAAACCAATGCCATTGTTATATGGGAAGGAAATTTGGAGAAGTGTGAAGGGTGGAAGACCGGGTTGGATGAAGTCATCAACTTCAAAGAAGAGGCTGTCACAGAGATGGGAATTTTGGGGGAGGAAACATTCAAATTCCTCCAGGCCTAGTACTCTAGACTTGGCCTCAAAATTGAGGTGTGCAAGCAACTGGTCATGACCCTAAGGGAGAAGGTCATGGTAGTTCATTATCCATTGGACCTATTCAAATAATTTGTTGTAAGGGTGTCACAAGTTGACCCCTTCACCACCGAAATGTGCGCCCCAGAGTACTATGTCCTTAGTAAGTATGATGAGTTGATGGAGTCCCTGTATCAGTCTGTCAAGGACTTCGACGAGGAAAGCTATCAAGAATATGAAAGATTATGCTCCCGACTCATGACATCATAAAATTAATAGATGAATTTCAGAACGGGGCTGGAGAAGTTGAGGAGAAGTTCAAAGCTATTTGTGGCCAGTGGAATAGTATTAATGACATAGATGAAGATGGTATCAACCAAGTTTTAGAGGCATTTAAGAATATTAAAGGGAAATCAAATGCTCTGGATTCTAGAGATTTTCACCAGTAGGGTGCATTCTTTTACATTCATTATTCTTTGGGTGCAAGCTCCTGGATCCCAGAGTCCCAGATCCAATAGTTTTGTATTATTTTGGTGGCCCGTGTTCAGGTTCCCCGGAGCCGACCGGTCACCATCTAGCAGTTAATAATGGGTGTTAGAAAGTAGATGACCCTAGCAAGGCACATCAGCTAGAGGGATGGTTCTGACAGATGGTCTTTCTGAGGTGTTGCTCCAACATTAACTACCTGGCGCATCGAAGACAGTGAGCCGCATACTGCATTGATGAGGCATGTAGCCTCGAACTTCAGAGAGATCAGATTTATTCTCTTCTCTCTCCAGCATTCTTCTCAATATTGATTCTTCCATACCTCTCTTCTTGTCTTATCCTTATGACATGTCAACCCTCTGCTCTTTTTGAGGTAGTTGTAAAGTGGTGCAAGTAGTACCGACCACATGATATTGTATTCTATTATTGAGTGTAAAGTTAGATTAGGGTAACTTTAGGGCAAGTATGTGTATAAATAAAAAGTTCAACCTCATTTCAAGGGTCGACGAAATTGACGATTTTGCAGTCCATAGTAATAGAATTTCAACATTTTCATTTCTTGTAGCTGTAGAGCTCAATGCTCAATAGTTCTTAGTAGTTCTTGGTAGATAGATGCTCTCTTGGAGCTGTTGATGTACACACTAGTGATGCTGGAAAACTGTTAATGGAGAAGGAAGGATTCTCACAATGATGTTGTTGGTGTCTTGATCTCTGAGTTAACACTCTTTTGTGCTATATGTTTCTAATGTCCTTTTCTCTAATGTTTAAGTAGATTAACGACCTCTTTCCCCTTGCTATTGAACATGTATGAATTGCTAGTTCTGTATATGTTTAGTATTTAGTGTAGTTCATTAGAGCATGGTTGATGTTTTAAATGTATTTGCATAACTATAAGTATAATGGATAAACTCTAACCCTAGCATATCTTTTGAAGTTTTTTTGATAGTACAAGTGCTTGCAGGAAACCCCGACCTAACAAAATCCCTAGAGAAGACGAGCCAAGAAAACCAGCTACCCCCCCGGACAAAATAGTCACACACCCAACTTAGCTCCCGCACTGTCGAGACCCGACACTTAGGTGATTGAAGGCCTTGAGAATTTATTCCCTAGACAACCTTTACATGTGAAGTTAGCTGATACCTCGGTACCTGGTGACAACTTACATCTTTTGGTGAGACTGGTCACAAAGTCCGTCAACAGACCCTCACCGAAGTTCACATATCAAATAAGGAAACATAAGGGCACTACCGAGAATCAAGCACCGAGACAACGAAAGAAATATGTGAGGAACAAGGATAAAAAGGATGATTCTGATGACAATCTAGATCAATTTAAGGTTGTACAGAAAAAAACACCAAAAACCATTAATGAAGTTGCAGAGGAAATCCTAACAACCAGATGGTTAGAACATTCTAAGATACATGCATGTGCAAATCTGAATATCGAGCACAAAGATAAACTTGAAGAAACAATCATAGATATGATGATCAACTTGAAACAAGTTCCTATTGAATTTTCTACTTACATTCCCTCTAAATTATATGATAAGATATCAACACGATGGTCATATGCACTCACCATTAAGAAACAGATGAGAGAGGCAACTCTTAGTCTAATTAAAGCTAATTGTACAGTAGAGAAAATAAATAATATTATGCAGCAGTATGCCAAGAAATTTCCTAAGAAGGCATGAGCATTGAATATCCTACAAGGAAATTTGAAGGAAGTGGATATTGAGAGCACCCAAATATGGAACAAATTGTTGAATCTACCTTGGGAAATCATGGACACCGAGGAAGCAATAGACATTGCATCTATAGTTAATACCAAGGGACATCAACCGAGCAAAAAACCTATAACAATAGATGTTGACGATGCAGCTATTGAAAATGTATTAGATGGTATTCCTCAACTATTAAAAAATCTAGGTTATCCATAAATCACAATAAAAGACATAATCAAAGGTGATCCAGATGATAAGACTAAAGAAGATTAGTCAATCGGAGCTACCAAGATAATGGATGAGCAAGACCCTATATAGGTTTCCCAAGAAATGGTACCAAGCTAGTTGCCTATTTTGGTACAAGCTATTGAAATAGAGAGTTAAGTACAATAGAAGACACCCAAGCAGTTTACAGAAACAAATGAAGACAAGGGTGATATGCACGATACATAGATCGAGCATAGTGGTTGAACAACACAAGGTGATGCACCCAAAGATACTACAGATGCAATAGAAAAAGGTGAAGGTAACATAGAAACATCAATGATAAACACTTATACTACCAAAACTAGGTCATCTACCGAGGCACCTTCCCAAATAATCACACCGAGTAGCAATCCAACAAAGCAAGAAACTGAGAAAAAGGCTCAATTAGCATTAAAATTATCTCCTTCATCGATCACCAAAGAGAAGAAGAAGAAAAAGAAGAAAGGAAGAAAGGGTCATGTAACGCTTGATGAGATCATTAACATCCCTGATTGTGATCCATGTACTCTTGAACCTAAATATTTAACATGGTATGGTGAATTCACTCTGCACCCAAAAAGTAGCACATGACAAGTTGAGGCAAGAACACAAAAGTGCATAGGTGCTAGAGACTGCTAAGGAGATTCTAATGCAATTTGTTCCTAATGTGAACATAGATGAATCAACCCCCATACTTGATCAACTTGCACTAATCACTGACATAATTAACAAACCTGAGGTTGATGCTGAGCAAAAATTGAAAGGGAGAGAAGAAAAGAAGATATAATATAAAGTTACTAAAAAGATCAGCCAGGTAGTGGCAGTAAACAAGGTAACTATGTCTAAATTTGTAAATAGATTAGAAAATATTATATCTGAAGCCATTACAATTCTACAATAGTTATGCACTTTAGATCACTTCACTACCAATATTAGTGAAAAGACAAAGAAAATAGATCAAGATCTAAAAGATAGTACAAATAGTCTATCAAACGAGCAATATGCATTGCAGATGCATTACACCAAGGTTCCAAAACTAGCGGTTGATACTAGATTTGAAGAAAGAAGAGGATCAGATTAGAGAATAGGTAACCGAGCTACAAGCAATGTTACTACCACATTTAGTTATGATACAGAAGCATGTGACATTGGCAAAAAATTTGATTGCCACCCCAGAACTATCAGTCACAAAAATCATATGTTATATGCACGATGAGATAAAATTAGAGCTATTAACCCTTGAAAATTTAAAAGAGGAATGGGAGAAGCTACTATAAAATCTCAAGCAATCTCATCCTAACATTTTTGACAAATTATAATTTTTATTCCTTTTGTGATTATTTTCAAAAAAGTGGGAAATATATGTATATAAGTATAGTAAAGGGGGAAACTATAATCAGGGGGAGTCATATACATATACCGAGCATGTACAAATGGGGAGTCAATATCTATAGTAATTTGTAAATGATAAGTTTTTGATACTAATGCCAAAGGGGGAGAATGTTACTCCAAATGAGCATTGAAGGTTGTAATTAGTGTTCAAGCACTCAAATGGACAGTCGGTAATAGAGTGACAAACAAGCCAGTTAGTATAATCATCAAAGTACAGAGTTAATTGAGAGCACTGATCATGCGCAGAGTTAACCAAGTGCAGTAATTACCAAGAAGAAAAACTTTACCGAGCAATAGTCTACATTGAGATACACAGTATAACCAAAGAAGCAGTATAACCGAGATACATAGACAATGTCGAGAACTGAGAGATAACATTTACTTAGTGGACCATAGGCCACATAAAATTTTTTTATGGAACATCAATCTAGGCAACAAATTTTTGCCAACTTGGATAATGGTTTACAATGATCGAGGAGAACATTAATTACGGATTTACAACATTAATTGTTTATATCTCCTATGTTTAGATGATCAAGGTAAATTATGTACACCATTGATCTTAGGTTAGGGATGATATTGTGAAACCCTAATTAGGTCATAGAGTTTGATATATAATGTAAAGATGTCATTTTGTAATGTATGATTGATCAAGCAATGGTCAAGTAGCCACCATACTACGGACATCAGAGATCAAACAAGGGTTTTAAGGACAAAGAATACATTGCAATAATTAGTTTTTATAACATAGACAAGACTATTGAGAAGAACTGAGCAGAAGGTATTATCATTCACATTCAGGTGATATATTTTATATGCACTTAATGGATCTGTATCAACAATAGTGAGATTGTATTTGTTCAGATCATAATTCTGTTACTTTTTAACAATTGTAATAGACCCTGAAATCTCCTAACAGAGTAGACTTAACCATCTTTTTGTAAATATCTTAACTGAGTGCACACATACTTTATGTTTCTAAAACCTCTCATGAGGTAGATCTAATCGATCTCATTGTTTTTTAACACAGTAAGATCATCACAAGTGATCAATCTTTGTAAGCTTTAACATGCTACTTTATTTACTGCAGTAGTGAAGTTTTGTGGGTCTCATCCCCACCACAATTTTTACCTTCTAATAGGGGTTTTATGAGATACCAAAATACTAGTGTCATGAGTACTTAATTTTATGTATGTGTATTGTTTACTTTACATGCATTTACATTTCAGATTTGACATTACATGTTTGGTGTATGCAATCTACACAGTCGATTATTACAGAACATTTGGTTACAAAGATTAGTTTAAAAGTTTTTAAGGGTACTGATTCACCCCTCCCCTCTCAATACACACCTCTCCATTATCCCAACAAAAAAATTTCTTACACCATTCAATAATATCACGTGCATCTTTTATACAAACTCCTTGATAATTCATTTGATATTTTTGTATAGCATGTTTGATGCAAGCTCCAACACCATCATGTTCACCCTTTCCATGTACACTCTCAAAGAAACTCCAAACATGTGGTGTGTTTTCATTATGATGATATCTACATAATCCATAAAATGGCCTGGATGAGTTGAATTGTGTCTTACATCCATTTGACCAAACAAAATTCTTATCAATTTTTATGCCCCTCTCTTTCAAATTTACAAAAATCTTGAAACAATGTTCTACATAACGAGTGCCATGCTCTTTATCATTATTAATATAAAAGTGATATTCTTTCTTATTGAAATGTGCTTCAGATGTACTCTCAACACCATCCAAATCTAATTGTGCATGTCGATAATACACCTATACCATAATAGTAATTTTCTCTAAAAAATAGTATTATGATTAAAGGGCCTTTTGATGAACAAAAGAATAATTTTTTGCAAAATCAACAATTGATAGAATAGTTCTAAGTGGGAAATTCTCTCTCAGTGTTTGGAATTGTTGTGATTGTCACTTAGCAAAAAAAGTGTGATGCATGTGTTGGGATTAATGGGAAGTGGTACTGAGAGGGGAGGGGTGAATCAATACCTCTAAATTTTTTAATACTTTTCACCTTTCATCATTAGTAATCATTCTTTACTGTATTACCGACCATTTTTGATGTTCTTTCTTATGCAACTAATATTAATTCATAATCTTTGATTGTTTACAACATTCATAGAAACATTCATGAAAGTAATAAACACATACCGCAGAAAACTCCTGTTAGGAAGTCAAAGCTGCGGTGGGGATGGCACCCACAAAACTTCACTATCTGCAGAATGGAAGGGAGCTGATAAAGGCTTAAAATTAATCACTTCTGATGATCTACCCTATTAGGAGTATTAAACTAGAGAGCGGTTAAGATCTACTCTGTTAAGAGATTTAACAACACCAATGAAGTGTGCACTCGGTTAAGAGATTTACAATAGGACTGTTAGGTCCACCTTTCTTGAAAGGATTTCTTAAGTGTACTACACTTGTTAGAATGAGTACAATATGTTTGACCTAACTATATGCAATCTATAATTTCTGATCACAGATCCATTAAATCTCTCATAATATGAATATCCTCTATAGTGATTGATTAATACCTTTTCTCTGCTCGTTGGTAGCTTGTATTCTTGTTCTTGAAACTGATTTGATCCTTTTCTGTCCTTTTGCATGAATTCTCTTGTCTGATCATTAGATGCTCTTAGTGGCTACAATCATCATCAAACAACATGTTCACAATATATTGAGCATCTATTTATACACGTATTTGACCTATTCTAGAATCACGCATTACAAAGTTAACTCTAGATCCAAGGTTTACAACTTGACCTTGATCCTTTAGTTTGAATGTTTTAAAAAATTTAGACTGGTCAAAACAATAATAATTACATTGCTTCCTCCGCACATAATGGATTTAAAACAAAAAGAAGCTAAATATACAACTTCAGTGTTTTATGTGACGTGGAAAGTCAGATCCACTTTTTGCGGGATGTAACTGACTGTCGGTTCTTGGTTGTCAGGTTGAACTGAAAGTCTGTCGGTGTTCCTTTGTTGAACTGATCATCGGGTTCCCTTCATTTGTTAGGTTCCTCTCTTTGTTGTTCTGTCAAGTTGCACTGTTGTTACTCGTCAAGTTCCTTTATCCTTTTTGTCATCGGGTAACACTGAATAGTGTTTGTCGGGATGCTTTAAACTTGGCAGTATCGGGTAACCTTGGTATCGGGTAGTGTTGTGCCCTATCTATTAGTGTATTGTAAACCGATGGTGTAGATCATGTTTTTCCTTGTATATACTAATGGAAAAATATAATGCCTTCAATCTCCCCCTTTGACATTAGTATCAAAAACTGATATGTGCATAATACTAAAGTGTTTAGTATGTACACCATGTATATATCTTTGTCATTATATGACTCCCCCTAACTGTATGCATTAGTATAGTATAATTATAATGTACATGTATACTTGCCTCTATACTATACATTCCCTATTCTTTGCTCTTTCAAATGTTTGACTGTACACATCCTTTCCTCCTTTCATTTCCCCCTTCTTTTACTGTGACTGTACATATCACTTCCCCCTTTATTTGACACTCATGAAAAAAATGTACAACTTATAAGATGCCAAAAATGTGTAACTTACAATGTGTCAAGAATATGTGAGTGGGTGTTCTTGATGTCTTCGAGCAATTTCTCCCATTTTTATTTTAGTAGTTCTATTTCCATGTGCTCTAGCTCTAGCCTTGCATTCATATCATAAATGCTGTCTAGGATAGACATTTCTGGGGTGGCAATTAGTGCTTTTGCCTCTGTCATATGTTTCTGCAGTAGTGTGAGTGTCGATAAGAGTTGTGCCTGAAGCTCATTTACCTCATCTCTAAACTTTATCTCTATAATCTATATGTCTTGTCTCAATTTTTGAGCTTGCTTGAGTTGCTCATTGTGCAATTTTATTGCCTCTTCACTATTTGTGAGACTTTGTGTACTTGTTTGAAGATCAAAATCTATTTGTGCTATCTTTTCAGTATACTCCTGGGTGAGTTGATCAAGTGTGCATAACTTCTATATTAAGGTTATAGCTTCTGAGATTATCAAATCTATTGTGCTAACCAATTCAAAAAGCTTTACCTTTTGCAATGCCACTTCTTGGCTTATCTTTTCTGCTAGCTTGAAATCATAGTTCTGTTCAAGTCTTTCTTCCATAGCCTTCTCAGCATCTATGTTCTGAGATGTGATTGCATCTGTGAGAACCACTAATTGATCAAGCATTGGGGCTGTTTGATCAACATCTACATCTGGTAAAATTTTATGAAGTATTCCTCGTGCTACTTCAAGTACCTTTGCCTCTTTTGTGGCTTTTCTCAAATTTTCTTGCATTTCTTTTCTCTCACAAAGTCTTACATACTTTGTTAATTCAGTTGGATCCAATGTCCTGGGATCACAAACTGGAATCTCAATGATTTCATCCAGAGTGACTAGATCTTATGCTTTCTCTTCTTCTTCTTTGAGATTTTTGTGGACACAGATGTATGAACTACCATTGTTAGTTCATTTTTCCTCTCTGAAGTGCTTGGTGAAGGCTTTTTTGAAGATGATTCTTGTGTTTTCTTCTTAAGGTGCACCTATCAATTTTGTGAAGACATCTCTCCATCAACCTTGGGTTTCTCTGCATATTTTTCTTCTATTTTCTTTTCCATCTCATCTTTCTTTGCTTCTTCACTCTTTTCTTTCTGCGTGCCCTCTTCTACCTTTTGTGCTTCCTCTTTACTTTGATAATTAGACTTATCTTTCTGATCATCAGTTGTAGCTTGTTCTGTAGTTGTGTCCTTTGTGCCATCTATGGTGTCTTTTGCTTCTGTATCACCCTTGTCCTCGGGTGTGCTTGTATCTTCTATAGTAGATCCTTCATTACCTTCTAGTATATTGATGGCCTTCATCAATACTGGCATATTGCTTTGTGTGATAGCTTGTGCTATATCTAGAGTGGTGTCCTACTCATCGGTTTGGTCTTTTTGACCAGTGATATCCTCATCTTTTTGTATTTTCTCTGCAGTGTCTAGTTCTATTGCATCCATGAATGAAGTGTCCTTCCATGTCTCATCAACAAAATTCATTTCTTTATTGGCTTGGGTCTCCATTTGTTGTTGCTTGATCTAATCCTTAAGTGATATGAATATAATATTATCTTCTTTCTAAGGATCCTTATCAGAGTCATAATGTGTGATGTCTTGAATGTCAAGATCATCAATGACTTTGTCCAAATCTATTGACTCCATATCTTCAACATTGTCCAAAGAAATGTGCTGAGGACTTGCCTTGTCTTTCTCCTCCTCTCTATGAGGTGTTTCGGTGAGAAGTAATTGTTCCTCATGACTTGTTGACTCTGCAGGTAGATCTAGGAGTTGTCTCTATTTTGTTTTGGTCATTGTGTCCAGCTCTATAAAATTATCCTCTAGCACTTTGTAAGTTCTTATCGTGGCTAAAAATTTGCTTAAGTGATTCTTCATTATTTCTTTGATTTCTTCTATCTTAGATTTAGGAGGCATAAGTGTGACAAGTACCCTCTCCCTTGCTTCTCTTTTGGTTTGTAGAGCATATGACCATTGTTGAGATATTCTGTTACCTATCTCTTTGGGTATTTAGTTGACAAATTCAACTGGTAAATATTTGAATTTTACCATTAACCTGATAATTGCCTCTTGTATCTTATTTTGGTCCTCTAGTTTAAGTGTATCCCATTGTCTGATTTTCTTATCATACATGGTTCCAAATGCAACAATAGATTCAACAACCTCATCAATTGTTTAATTTTTGAAATTCTTCTTCACTACATCAGGCTCATCCTCTTTAGATTCCTCAATGTCAGCTTTAGTCCTGACCAGTCTTTTCCTCCTCTTTGTAGGTGTTTGTTTCTCTATTTGTTGCTTTGTTTTCTTTATTGGCCGCTTCCTCTTATAGGTCCTTACTTGACCTTTCTTAAGAGGTGTGGTATCGGTCTTAGCACTTTGACTCCTTGTCCTCTATTTGTTTATAGGAGGTGGAGGTGTATCAAACTTAGTTGCCTCAGGGTCTAATTTCTTCTCATCTTTCCCTTCACCAATGGTACCATGTTCATCGGTTCCCTCAATTTGTTCTTGTTCCTCCTTATTAACTGATAGAATCATTTTAAGATTCTTGACGATCTTATTCTTCTTGTTGACAGTCTTTTTGATTTCTAGGCCTCTTTCTATCTTTGACCTGGCCTCTTCATATGTGCCAAACCTTGGTTGTTTGCTGTCAATTGGCTCATTGATCAATGCATCAATAGCATTGGTTGCTTGATCTATGTTGATTTCATAATCAAGAGGGGCTAACCAATTTGTTCTTGGTAAAACTAGTTTTATGTGGGTAAAGTCTATATCCACCATAAAACACATCTCATCCCTATGTTTTTCAATTAGTTGCTTAGGGATCCTCACTCTTTCTATCATCTTTTCCTTGAATTCAAGGAAGTATGCAGTCATAACTGAATCAAAATTATCTCCTAGTGACTTAATAAGTTCACTAATTTGTAGTGTCACCGGCTTTGTAGTGTCCCATTTCACTTTTCCTACTAAAGGAAAGTATTCTTGAAAGTAGAAAAATATACACATGATAAGTGAGCCAAACTTACATGTGTTAGTCTTTGCATACCTTATTGTGTTCATGTTCTCATCAAGTTGCTTTAACAGTATCTCACATAGATCCATCTAGATTCCCTTTGTTACTATCTTGTAGGCTATGCTTATTGATGTTGATGATATGTTGTTTAGCTTGCTTTCCTGAAAGATCTTGTAACCAATCACATATGCACCAAACCTGAGTTCCTCGTCGGTGATGGTGTTCACTTTAAGACCTCCATTATCCCATTAAACTTTTGTGAGCTTTTCAACTTATGTCCTGGAAGGATGCTTGTGAGCCTTAGGCTTGTTGGTTATTAGATAACCAGTGGTAGCATGAAGGACATCCTTAGTGATTTTCTTAGGTTGATCTAACCATAGCTTCTGATCATGTATTCTTCTAAGTACCAACCTAATCCAGTCGGTTTTGAAGTCCCTCAAGAAATATAGGGAATTAGTTATTCCCTTTACTTGCAGATGCTTATGTTCATCTTTTAGGTTTCCTTCTACATCACAAAGCTTCTTGTAAGCTTCATCCATCTCTAGATCACCTATTTCAACAATCTTACAGTGAATGTAGGACCTTACGTCCTCTATCAACAAAACCCTAGGTGGAATATTAAAAAGTGTGCCAGCTTCATCGGGTTGCGATGCAATCTCTGGGCATATCTTATACTTGGGCTCCACATAGGTGCTGTTCTTAATTAACCTAACCATATTCTTCTTATCATTCTTGGTCTTTGCTGTTCTTGAAGTGGTTGCCATCATTTTTGAAATTTTAGGGCTTTCTTGAAAATTAAGAATAGAGTTCTTTTGGTGCCCTTGGTACTTAGTTTGATCCATGATACTGGTGAATGAATTGTTTGCTGTGTGGTGGATCGAGTTGAGGTCACTCTGCTATCTGATATTTTATCGCTCTGGTTTTGCTCTACTTTTTCTCTTCAAATCACGAGTGCAAAATGAAGCACTTCCATCGAGTATTTATAGACTTTTTCCCTAAGTCTGTCATAAATGCTCAATGACTCATTAGGTCATGAAGATGAAGTCCGCTGGGAAGACTTTCAAAATCATTGTCAGTGTTGTCAGGATGCTCAAGATGGCTATTAAGAATTTTGCTTTTACTGATGGATATCGGTGTTCTGTCATCACAACTTTATAACTTTAATTCCTTACCAATGGGTGTTGGGTTACATTATCAACTTAGCCATTTAATGTGTTGACCAACAATTTTTGGTAAGTGTAGACAACTCATCCTTTATATTCACCGATTATTTTTGGTATGTGTTTATCGACGGGGTTGATTTCTTAGAATTATAACAAGTAACATAATATGCATCTTTATCTATGTAGATTTTGACTATGTATCAATTTGTATAATGGAACTAATACAAAATATGATTTGGTGTAGTGCAGTTCCATACTTGTTCAACTTAATTCGGGGTGGTGATGTCACCATATCCATTGAATGGGGTGTCACCATTTGCATTGCTTGGTCCAGCTTCATCATTGCTTGAAGCTTTCTCCAGATTTTGTCTCTATCCCTCGGGAATATCTTCAATGGTGTTTCCATTGGGATATGTGCTTGTCTCTATCATTCGGTCTTTGCAGTATTTCTTGAGATGACCAACTTTGTGACAATGAAAGCATACCATTCGGGGGTTTTTCTAGCCTCTAGACCTTTTGGTCCATGCCCTCATGCAGTTTACAGAAATGTGACCATATCTACCACATGCTGTATAGTTTGTCCAAGTACTGTAGTCCCAAACATATTGATTACCGATTCTATTCGGTTGATAGGGAGTTTCTTTACCTTTAGGCTTCCATGCTTTCCTTTTCTTTTTCTAGCATTCATTAGTTGTGTGCCCATTCATCTTGCATGTAGGACAATATTTGTCCATGTAGGTTTCCTTCTTTGGTTGTTCCATCTTAGACTTACATTCATATGCTTTATGTCCTTTCTTGTTACATTTATAATAGAATCCTATGAATGAAGATGTAGATTTAGGAGTACCTTTCATTTTACCTCTACACACATTTTATGTGTGGCCTTTCTTTCCATAGTGTTTTCATGTCAGCTTTCTTGGTCTTGGATTTTCATAGACATTCTTTGGATTGGCTTGATTTGATGATTTTCCATTTTCGGTAAAGCCTAGACCATTGTTGTTGTTGACTCTTCATTGTCCTTCAAGAAAATCATCCATTCTTTTATTTCTTTCTTCAGCCTTTCTGATAATTTCATTATGCTATTGCTGAGCTCTAACCTCATGCTTTAGTTTTTCATTTTCTTCTCTTAGTTCACCGATACCCTGTACTCCTTCAATGAGTTCTATATTCATTCTATTTGCTTCTTGACTCATAAGAATAATCTGATTTGTAATCTCATGGTGATGCTCAACATGTCTTTGAATTTCTAACTCCTTTTCTTGTAGCTTCTTTGTAATCTTCCTTCTATCATCAATAGCTAGTGTTCTTTCTGTTTCAGCTTGTCTAGTAGAACTCATCACATCAATCATTCTTACCATCTGGGTCTCTTGACCAATTTGCAACATCTTTATTTTCTCTGTCAGATGATGATTGACCTCCTTTAGATTTGTGATAGTCTCTTCTGATGTGTCTAATGCATTACTTATATTTGATTCTGAAGACTCAAAGAAATCTAGAATCTCTTCTTCTTGATAATCTTTTTCATTGCTCCGAGTTGCCATACCTTTTCTCTCATCCAAGAACTCTCTCATCTTGACTCTTGCTTCTTTATACTATTCATAGAACATTTGTATCTCAAGATTTTTATTCTCAATATTCTTATCAAGTTTGTACTTCTCCATTGTATGATCTTTTCTCTTAAGCCTTTAAGCTTTCCAATAAGAGACTTATCTCTAATACCAATTGTTGGGATTAATGGGAAGTAATACTGAGAGGGGAGGGGTGAATTAGTACCTCTAAATTTTTTTATGACTTTTCACCTTTCATCATTAGCAATCATTCTTTATTGTATTACCGACAATTTTTTATGTTCTTTCTTATGCAAGTAATATTAATTCATAATCTTTGATTGTTTTTAACATTCATAGAAACATTCATTAAAGTAATAAACACATAACACAAGATATGATATCGTAGAAAAATCCTATTAGGAAGTCATAACTACGGTGTGGATGTCACCCACAAAACTTCACTATCTGCAGAATGGAAGGGAGATGGTAAAGGATTACAATTGATCACTTCTGATGATCTACCCTGTTAGGAGTATTAAAATGGAGGCCAGTTAAGATCTACTCTATTATGATCTTTAGCAACACTAATGAAGTGTGCACTCGGTTAAGAGATTTACAATAGGACTGTTAGGTCCACCTTTCTTGAAATGATTTCTTAAGTGTACTACACTTTTTAGAATGAGTACAATATGTTTGACTTGACTGTATGCAATCTATAATTTCTGATCACAGATCCATTAAATCTCTCATAATATGAACATCACCTATAGTGATTGATTATTAGCTTTTCTCTGCTTGTTGGTACCCTGTGTTCTTGTTCTTAAAAATTATTTGATCCTTTTCCTTCCTTCTACATGAATTCTCTTGTATGATCCTTAGATGTTCTCAGTGACTACAATCATCATTGAACAACATGTTCACAATAGATTGAGCATCTATTTATACAAGTATTTGACCTATTCTATAATCACGCATTACAAAGTTAACTCTAGATCCAAGGTTTACAACTTGACCTTGATCCTTTAGTTTACATGTTTTAAAATAGTTAGACTGATTAAAACAATAATAATTACATTTCTTCCTCCACACATAATGGATTTAAAACAAAAACAAGAAGCTAAATATACAACTTCAGTGTTTTATCTGACGTGGAAAGTCAGATCCACTTTTTGCAGGATGTAACTGACTGTCAGTTCTTGGTCATCGAGTTGAACTGAAAGTCTATCAGTGTTCCTTTGTTGAACTGATTGTCGGGTTCCCTTCATCTGTCAGGTTCCTCTCTTTGCTGTTTCGTCGGGTTGCACTGTTGTTACTTGTCAGGTTCCTTTATCCTTTTTGTCATCGGGTAACACTGAATAGTGTTTGTCGAGATGCTTTGAACTTGGTAGTATCAGGTAACCTTGGCGTTGGGTAGTGTTGTGCCCTGTCTGTCGGTGTATTGTAAACCGATGGTGTAGATCATTTTTTCCTTGTATATACTAATGGAAAAATATAATGCCTTCAGCATGTAGGGTTGAATCAATTTTTGAAAATTCTCCATAAATGCTCCAAGAGTTATCTCCGCTTCAACATGTTCTAACCTTTTGGATTCTTTCCCAAATTTTATTTCTTTCTTTACGTAGTTGTAACTCTTTCAATTTACCATCTTTGTCACATCAATGTGTTCATTTTCATAAGGGAAATGAGTCAACTCACCACATGTTTCAGAAATTTCTTTTATGCAATTTATTTGACCATACATTACATCATCTTATTTGTCACATAAAATGAATGATATGAACTCACTTCATCTATTAGGAGGAGAATTTTGAAAACCATAACCGTCTTCTACAATCTTTCAAAAAATATTATAGTAGAGATCAAATTCAATATGATAACAATAACAACAAGTTTCAAAAACTTTGTTTGTCCTCACGTAATATGGCTTCAATCTTTCAAACAATGTTTGTCCAATCTTTATATTAGTATTTGAACTACAAAATGACACATACATTTCATGTTCTTTTGTGTCTAACCAATGTTTTGTATGTAATTCATATTCAATAGGTCTAATCCTATGTTTGATAACATTTCTATTTTTTTATGAAGGATGGGTGTTAACATTCCAAAATGATGTGATTAATTTCCTAATTTCATCCCCAATCCTATCAGAATGAGGAGCTCTACACATAATTGCCCAATTGCCTTCCAAGGTACTATCATCCAAAACCATTCTCATTTTAACATATCATGATATTTGTTTCCTACTAAAATGAATCTCAAATGAAACTGAAGAGATTTATCTTTTTTGGGGCATATTTTTACCTACAAGGGATGTCAACATCACTCTTCTTATAATGGCCTTATCTTTAGATCAAGATTGCTTCCCTACAGAGCCTAAACCTTTCTTATCATTTTCAATAATATATTTTTTCATGCCAAATTGTTTTCTCTTTTTTGATGATGTGTCTATACCCAACAATTTTAATGACTTGTGCAAATTGTTTTTAGAAGTACAATTGAAAGCAATTTGTCTTGTTTAAGATTATCAAATTTAGCCATTATTTCCTTTGTCATCCTATTCATTGAACTCTTCTAGTGTAAAAAGTTTTTTTAGCAAGTGATATGAATTTATCCACATCCATTTAAAATAAAATATCTATCTTTATATAATTAATTTTTCTCTTTACAGTTTTAGTTAGATTGATATGTTCATCCATACTAGTAGGAGGAAGTGATCCTAACCCTTCTCCAACATCCATTGCTTGAGATTTCGTAGGAAGTGATCCTAACTCTTCTCCAACATCTATTATTTGAACTTGGGTTGACCCTTCTCCAACTTATATTTCTTCAACTTGGGTTGACCCTCATGCCTAAGCTTCTTCTTCAACTTGTACTTGTTGATTGTGAGCTACACACAAAAAAGAAACAAATTAGAACAATTTAGAGAAAACCAAAAATAGAGACATATAAAGAGGATATGAATAGAGTAAAAAGACTATAAATATAGTAAATTGATCTAGAGAGAGAGAGAGAGTCTTAAGGGAGGGGGAATAAAAAGACATATATAGAGACTAAAACTTGACTAAAAAGACACTACAGAGACCTAAATAGATTAAAAAGACTATAAAGATATCTAAATATAGTAAAAAGACTATAAATATAGTAAATAGACCTAAATAGAGAAATAGAGAGACTTATGAGGAGGGGGAGAAAGAGAGAGTTAAGGGAATATCTAGAGAGAGGGGGTGTTAAGAGGACATGAATAGAGTAAAAAGACCTAGAGAGAGAGAGAGAGAGAGAGAGATCATCTTAAGGGTGTTAGACATATTGAGATGTTGTTGGAATTATTTTCATTGATGTCAAAAAATTCATACCGACTACCTGGAGGTATCAGTTGGAAATTTGTGGTTATCAATATCAGAGGTTTTGGTTATATACAAAATAGGTTTAAGTACATACAATTTTGGTGCTCTGTGACAAGTGTACTTGATTCTACTTATAAAATACTTCTTTCGGTATACTTGTATACTTTTGGAGTTTGGGGTTGCATGGTGTTGTCTGTCGGTACTTGTTGACTACTGTGCTTACAATGTTGTTCTAGGTGTTTCTGATATCTGGAATTTTTTGTAGTTCATCAGGAGTTTTAGGTAATGTGATCATATCTTATTCTGGAAATGTTTTATCAATTCTCATCCATCGGTTGGTTCAGAAGTTTTGTTGAGCCAGACATGGTCTTGGTTGTTGCATTATGATGGTTCAATAATTTACTTATCTTTTTGGTGAAAGTAATATGTAGCATGTAGATTTTAAGGGTGACGTATATTTAGGTCATGTGATAACATGTTCTTATGTATGACCTACATTTAAGGTCGGTGGTAGTGTGTTGAATATAATTGTAATACATTTTTATATTGTGGCTGACACACTCTTTTTTGGTGTGTCTGACATATGTATGATCATATAATTGTATAAATAAAGAAAACATTTTTGTATCTTATGTGTTTGTGTGATGAGGAGATAGATAAGAAGTACATGTGCAAGTTGGATATAGAGAATCAAAGGTGATATAGTGTGAGTCTATTTTAGTATATTATGCAATGGTGTGAAATAAGTTGAGTGAAACATAAGAAGGCCTTATATATTGTGTTACATAAGTTTGGTGTATGCTGGAGAAAGGATCTATATCAAATATTTAATGTCAGTGATCTATGTGATATCAATTGGAACTATTTCATGCATAGTCAGATGCAATTCTATCAGTTCACACTTTATTCAGTAAACATCTTTTGTAATTGGCAATGAGCCTTTCATATTTTAGGGTAGTTATCCTAACCAAGAATGAGCCAACCCACAATATACAGACCAACGGTGATCCCTTGTAATAATCACCTTAACTGGTGTCACCTTAAATAATGTTCATTTCATGAGAATTGGTTTCTCTGTAGTTTTTCCTAATTTGGGTTTCCACATAAATTCTGGTGTTCAGTGTATTGGTGTTTTGTGTTCTTAAGTTTATGTTTGGTTTAATTTACTTATCATTAAAGTGGGAGTTAGTGAAATTATTGATGAACACCTGATTACATGGTTTATGTTTCTTAATGGTTTAATAAAAAGTTTTTGAAGTTTTTTATGAATAACTTATTCACCCCCTCTCAATTATTCAACTTGTTCAACAATTGGTATCAGAGCTTGGTTCCTTGTAGATAGAGATTAACCACTTGAGGGAGATCTTGGATGTTTGAATATATAGAAGAAGGAAACTATGTTGATGAGGATTGGAAGATCATGATGAGCGACATTGAGAGTACCAAATTAGAAAATGAAGATTTCAAATAAAAATTGAAGGAAGCAAATGCATGTATCGGTAAGCTGAGGAATCATATCTGAAAGTTTAATGTAAGGAATAAGGAAGTCTATCAAGAATTGAAGGAATCAAAAGAAAAGGTGGAATAATTTGAGAAGATGATGAATGAAAAGAAAAAAATTGAGGACTTTATCAAAGATGGGCAAAGATAGAAAATGGAAGGTTGGAAGAGGATCATAGAAGAACTGAAGGTTTTCATAGAGGAAAGGAAGAAATCTGAAGAGAATCTCAAGAATATCATGAAGATAAAATCAGAAGAAAATGAGAAGCTAGATCAGGAATTGAAGAAGATGAGATCTGAAGAAAAGGTTTGTGAGAGTAATTCTATTTTGGATAAGTTATTAGCCCTACAGAAGAGTCACAAACATAAAGAAGGATTAGGGTTTATCGGTGAATGTTCATATTTGAAGGACAAAGGCAAAGAAAAGGTAGTTGAAGCTAAGGCAATGTCTAAGGAAGCTAACAAGACCGAGAATCAAAATAATTCTACAAGAAGGGATTTGGTAAGGCAACCAAATGCTCAAAGGTACTTATCTTTTAACATTTTTTGTAATATTTGCAAGAATTTTGGTCATAAGGTAGTTGATTGTAAAATGAGAAAGGAACAAAAGATTCAATGTTTTAGCTGTCATAAGGTTGGTCATAAACCAAATCAAGTTTCTAAATCAGATAAGAAGAATGGAATGAATAATATCTTTCATTGGAATTGCTATGTTTTGTCACAACTATGGTCACAAGGCTAATCAATGCAGGTTTAGCATTTAGTTAGTGAGATCAGGTCAAAGGAATGTTAATTGTTTCAAATGTGGTCAAAATAGTCATTATACTAACACATGCAGATCTGGTGGTGCTTTGGTGAATACGAAAGAAAGGAATAATGTTTCAATTTCAAGTGAATCTTAGATGACTAATATGACATGGATGAAGAAATAAGTTGTTTGTGAAGATATCCATGTGGTACCGGATCCCGATACTAGCTCTTCTAGTAACTGAGCTAAATACTTTGTCTTAGGGAGAGTATTAAAATAATACACTAGTCACTTCCCCTACTCTGAGGCAATATTGGTTATAAATATCTTATCTCTAGTATGATGAATGGACAGATAATAATTGTAGTTAATGATTGATTGATTGATTGATTGATGTGTGCAGTACGAATGGGTTGCGTAAGTGATATTGATTTTTTGGTAGGAAAATAAAGTATGAAGTTTCATAGTTATAAATGTGAATTTTTGAAATCATTTGGAGCTATTGCAAGGACAAAAATCAGATTTTTTTAGCAAAATATTAGGAGAGAGGTTGAAAAAGAAATTTGTGAAGTGCGATTATTGAATATTAGTTGGTTGTTCGTGGTACCGGTGTGATTATAGTAAGAATGTTGAAGAAGGATAATAGTGAGGAATGTGATCATGATAGGATCACACAAATAGAGATTAGTTCGTCCACAGAAGAATTGTAGAGAATACAAAATCATGGTTTGGATATATTGGGAGAATTACCTTGGTGCGATTATACAAAGTTCATTATGTTTCTATTGAGTCAGTTTCAAGATAGAAAGCTAATGTTGGATAAGCCCTATCGGGTGACAGAGAAATTAATTGAAGACATTACAAGATTATGCAACATTGGAGATGTACTAATAGAAATTAATTAGTTACAAAGAGGTGGAGGTGTTGAACACTATTGGTTGTGATCAACATGCATTCCAAATAAATACCCTTTTTTATCAGGTGGTGAGGTATGTTGCCTATAGAATTTCCTATAAAATTTAGTTTCGGAATTGTGATGGTGCCAGTTTGGTTGTGGTTGTTTATATTGCTCATAAGATGGTTAGGGACAATGTTTAGTTTGATCTGTCTAAGATGTTGTTAGATAATTTTATTGAGAATGTGAATATGGTTGTAGAGGAAGGTTATACATTTAGATTTAGTTCATTAATGATGTGCATAGCATTCTATTTCATGAGATCATTACCTGGTGAAGAGAATTTGGAGTGGAGGACCAACATCCCTGTTAGTAAGAATTTTTTTTAGATATCTAGGGTCTCTGGAGAATTGTGCAAATGCTTGTAAGGCATATTTCACTTCAGTACAGAAGAGTGTTTGCTCTAGTTTGGTTGTTTCTAGTGCAGTGGTAGTGTGTCAAGGTGGGGAGGGTTCCTCCTTAGGTTAGGAAAGGTTAGATGGAGTTGTCAGTTGTTCCCCTCCCAAACCTAAAAGGATAAAGTTTACTAAGAAAGGAAAACAAATTGTTACCATTTCATAGAGTGACGAAGAAAATGATAGAGATGAAGAAGAAAAGGTTGAAGAAAAGAAAGAAGCAGAGGAGAAGGAATATGAAGAGGTTGAAATAGGTGAGTTCTCTATTAGAATTTGACTTTGTGGATTTTGATATGGTTCAGTCTTTATTAGATAATGATAAATTTAACATATTTGGTAATATATGGATTGGTTTCTCATCAGTGAGTGGGACAAAGATAGAAGAGTTGTTGAATGATCACTTGATCAGTAAGAAAATCATTGTTTCTAGTGAGTCTAGTATGCTATCAGTTGATTTGGTCAAGATTTTTGAAGAGAGGTTGTTGTAGAGAGGAGATGATTGTGGAAGGTTCAAGAAGACTATTGAAAAGAAATGTATAAATTCAAAGTATATGTTACTCAGGTTGTTTGGC
Organism: Thuja plicata; assembly: GCA_018584345.1. Taxonomy (NCBI): domain Eukaryota; kingdom Viridiplantae; phylum Streptophyta; class Pinopsida; order Cupressales; family Cupressaceae; genus Thuja; species Thuja plicata. The sequence continues at coordinate 1,705,872 of MU226946.1, forward strand.
GAGACCAAGGATTGAATAAAGGAGATTATAGATATATACAAGTATTGTCTTTGGTGACCTACTACTCTAGACAATTTTAGAGGCAAAGTTGAAGTTATTGAGACAAAACTGAATGGCTAGCAAAGACATATGACTATTTCAAGGATAAGGAAGGAAAATAGAGGATGAGATTTGGATAGTTACAAGGAGAAATGTTACAGTTAAAGAGGCAAAGAGAAGATCAAGTGAAGAAATTTTAGTTTATAAAGGACATGATTGAGGTTTGGTTAGAGCATGTATCTGGTATTATTTTTGAAATAGATGATTATGAGTAATAGATTTAGTCTCTAGACTAGATTTCATCTTTTGATTTGCTGGTGGAACATGATAGTCTATGTGCCCGAATGGGTGTTGTTGTTTTTGAGTGGAAGAAGGAGCTTCCAATCTTTAAGGAAAGGTATAAGAAAGTTTAAACCATCAAGTTTGTTGTATTTTGTTGAAGTTCCTATGCTATGGTTTTGGCCCTTTTCCATTGTGGAAATAAGGGGGAGAGAGAGAGAGGAAGTTAAAAAATTAATGGAGTACCTACTTAGGGGAAGCTTTTTGTTTTTGGATTTTTTGGATGTTATGTGTTTTTGTTGTTTTTCCATCAATGCATAAGGGGGAGATTGTTATACATATTGACATGTTGGTGGCATTGTTGTCATTGATGTCAAAACCTTCATACCAACTACCTAGCGATATTAGTTTTAGTATTGGTTGGGCAGTTGTGGTTATTGGTATAAGGGGTTTCAGTTATACATAGAACATATTCAATTTTTCTCCACTCCTGATGTTGTAATTGATGTCAAATACACTAACTGGTGTTGGTTCATTTGATCAATAGTATAGGTTTGACACCATTTCATTTATATCATCTTATTGGGTCAGTGACCAAGTTATTATACATGTTCATATAATATAAAAGATGATATAAATGAACATGAGTTGACTTTCAATTGGTTAATGCAATGGTATTTGGAAATGAACATGAGTTGCCTTCACTCATATAGTGAAAATGAGTTGACTTCACTTAGAGGGTAATATATTAGTGGTACTTGTAGATGGGAAGTGAAAGACAATATGTATTTTATTCTAACTAAGTTAGACAATGATTACATACTTGGTTATTGACATTTAGTTTCATTGATTACATTATACTTGGTTACATGTAGTGCATTGATTGATTCCATGCATATTATATTCATGTCACGAGCATCAAGGTATTTTAGGCCACTTCAAGATATATTTTAGTTTACTCTAATGAGATAATATGATTCCTATGTGACTTTATGTTACTTGAAAAAATCCTCTACAGGCTAATGAATGATTTTGATAAGATTGTCATTGTTGGCAACTAACATCAAGTATAGAGTACCATTGGAAAATAATAGTTTATCAACAAAAAAAGGTTATGATTATCAAAATTTTTTATCAAAAAGTTTTATTAGCAAGAGGAAAATAAAAGACTAGAATCAAGGATGAAATCCTACTATCCAAATAACCTATGCAAGAATCAAGAAACCCTAATTAGGTTAGACAAATACTTTAAAAGGAGATCAGAGAGAGATAGTAGATATAGTATGGAGAAGATATAGTGAAGTGATTGTGCAGAGTATGAACAACTATCAGTGACAATATTTAGGACAATGCATTCACATGTCAAATTTATTGTTGATTTATTCCTAACAGTTTAGCAACAAGATTGAGAAATCCCTTAATCGGGTAGTCTCTAACCCGACTTAGAAGTTATATTCAGGAACTTATTGTAAATCCTTTAACAGGGTGAACACTGTATAAGTGGGATAAAATCTCTTTAAAAAGTAGTCTTTGATAGGACTTTCAATACTCCTAACAAGGTATAGTCATTCAAAAGATGACATCTTTATAAGTTCTTAACCAAGCACCTTATTATTGAAGTGATAAGTTGTGGGTTTCATCCCCACCACAAATTTTCTCTCTTACCAAGGGTTTTCTACAATACCAAAATATTGTGTTAAGTGTTTGTTTTAATGTTTGATTAATCTGCAAGTTATCAGTTATCGATTAATATTGCAACAGTTATCAGTAAAAAGAAAAATAAATATCAGTATAGGTAAACATAAGAGTTTACTTTTGAGATTAATAGGGCAAAAGTTTTAATTGTTTGAGGTATTGATTCACCCCCCCCATCTTATTCCCTTACCTAAATATTTCCAATAATTGGTATAAGATCTCATTGGTTCTCTAGAAGAAAAGTTTAACAGCTTGGAGTAGATATGGGATAATGGAAAGTTATAGGTATCAAAAATAGTTAGAAAAAGCCGTAGAAGATGGTAATGAAATTATCCATGAGTTGAAGAACAAGCTAAAGACATAATTTAAAAAATGGAAGGAACTAACAGAAAAACTAAACATGAGCCTTGATGACCTTGAAAAAATATCAGAAGGAAGTATCAATTCTGAGGAAGTTGATGCTGCTATTGCTGATATATTAAAAAAGAATAATGAATTACTTGAATAAGTCAGTCAGATGAAGAAGGAACATGAAATTCAAGCCTTGAGAATGACATAAATACTTGAAAGAATGAGAATTGCTAAAAGTGTCAAAGAAACTCTTGAAACAGAAAGGAGAGATGTTGAAGAAATAATTACTGGAAAATACATACTACTGGGAAGACAACATAGATAGATTCATGCATAGAGAGAATTGATGGAAAGTAGTAGTGACATAACTTTACAACGACAAGAATAAAATCAGAAACTAAAGAAAGAGAATGAAGACTTGAAGGAAAACTTGAAAGTCCAAAAATAAATCAATGCAAGACTCACAAAATTTGAACAAAGCATGCAGAAGATTGATGAACAACTAAAAAATCAGAGAAAACATGGTGACACTACCGGATTGGGATATATCAGTAACAACACTATGGAAATCAGAGAATCATCAAAATATGGAGAATTAAGTGATATACAAGGTAAGAAACCCTATAATCCTACTTGCTACAATTATGGAAAATATGGTCATACAAAAAATGTTTGTCGAAGCAAACAAGTAAGTTTTACTGAAAACACACCCTTTAATGGTTATTGCTATAATTGCAACAAGTTTGGTCATAGAGAATATGAATTTAGATCTGAAAACATCACTAGATAATCTGAGAAAACTTTTTATGGATATTGTTATAAATGTAATTACTATGGACATAAAGTTGATGAATGAAAAACTAGAACACCGACAACGAGGAAAATGGTACACTATTAGAGAAAAGAAGTGAACAACTCAGTTACATGTTTTAAGTGTGGAAAATCAGGACATACAATATTAGAATGCAGAAAAGGAAACAATGAAGTAAGAACTGAACCGCGAAGACCATTCACACTACCATGTTAGAATTTCAAAGTTTGGTCATGTCGCCTACAAATGTAGATATTGTTTTGCTACTGACAATGAAAAAGATGTCAGAGGAAAAATAATTGTAAATCAATAATAAGTCAGAGATGAAATGAAGAAGATACGGGTAAAGAAGGAAGCTGACGAAACATCAATGGAAGACCCTGTGTTGAATGGCGTAGGGAATTCAACCATCAACTAAGTAAGTAAGTAATTGCTTAGGGACCTAAAACTTCATTAGAATAATCAATTAGTCCCTTATGAGTGGGAACATTCAATACCATAAATAGATGCAATAAGTAATTAGGAAAGTTGAAAAATATATTAGTCTGAGATTATTATCGATGAATCTATATTACTATCGGTACAAAAGGAATAATGTCGGCCTGGAATAAATGTTTTAGTAAAAGTGAACATTGGACACCTTTCCTCTATATATAATTATATTTATCTTATGAAAGTCACATTCTAAAAATTCTATGTGAAAACAAGCTTGAGCGAACATTACCAATTCATCTTACTGAAAAAATTTCTTAGCGAGTTGATTGAGCAGTATAACAGTTATGGATGAGAAGTTTGTATTGATTGACAGATCATAGGAGAAGGAACCTGAATATCAATTAAATTCACTGAATGAAACTCAAACGAATGAAGATGGAGCATTATCTTGGATACCAAGTAGAGTTATATTGACAGAAGACGTTAGAGATTATATTCAATGAAAGCAGAGTTAGATCAGAGATGAAGATATAAGTACAACCTACAAGGAACTATACAAAGAAAATGAAATGTTGAATGAAGAGTATGGAAATCTTGAAACAAAAAGTCTGATACATATCATGGACATGCCAAAAAAATTTGAAGTTGAATGGATTAAATGTGTATTGAGTAGAATACATGGAGAATACATATGGTTGGAAGGAGATAGACAAATTGAGATCATAAAGAAAATCATATTTGCAGTCATTGGATTATCAACTAATGGAAGAAAATGTGTAAAGGAACTGGATTCTTGAACAAAAATTGAAAGTATAGTAAGGTACAAGAAAGATCAGAAAACTTTTGTTGTAAGCAACATTTTGGATAAAGAAATGAAATTTGTATCAATGCTTGTCAGATACAATATCTATTAAGAAAATCAAAGAAAACATATCTGGAGGAGCACTATAGGTTGCATATGAGATTTTTACTGAAGGAAACAAATATGATTTAGCAGAAATGATGAGAAATCAACTGATGATGAATATGAGAAAAATCAAGAAACAAGGATTGAAGTTTGGAGAGTTAGTGGTATGCATATTTTTCTATGTACAAAATTATTTCCTAGGTATTGGTAAAGTAAATTGGACAAAAAGTGAACCAATTATAAATCAAATTAATAGATATATTGAACAATTGGGAAGAAGTTATAATACAGTAATGTGGAGTTATTTCAGAGAATTTCAAACAAGAATGTATGGAAGATATCAGATACCACCTCAAATATTTAAGAGTTATGAGAAAGATATATGTTTTTTGGTTAGCACACACTCATGCATAATTAAAGCAGTGGAACCACAAACTTCATGGCTACAACCTACTGGATATGAAACAAAGGAGAATGAATTAATAAAAAGTATTGAGAAACTATTAGATCAACCTAAGGATACAAAAGCTAATTGGTTTGGAACCTATGAAGAAGTTTACAGAAGGATAACATCATAAGAAAGGAAATTAAAGGAATAAGTAAGCAGTATAGTGAGAAAATAGAAATCAACTACAATACCTGAAACATATGCCAAGATCAAGATTAAGTGACCTAAATAGAGTTAAATATCTAGAACAACACAGTCTACAACAAGGAATAATACAAGAGGACAATCAACATCAGAAGTAAGCACAAGGATGCAAAGAAAGGAAAATGAACCTGAGATTGAACAAACAAAATCAAGAATACCAAGGACAACTAATGACTTAGTGGAAGGAATAAGAGAGCATGGAACTATCAGACACATACAAAAAATCAAGTACATGACATGAATAGAAGAAGATACTAAAATTATAGAATATGTGATGAAGGGGACTCCCCTTAATACCACAAGTACACGACAGAAACAAAGAGAAACAATAGAAATTTGCAAGAACAAAAAATTGGCTTCTTATTGGCTCCACAAATGTGGAATTACAAACTTCAGAATTACGATATCAACAGCCACATGGGCATCCCTTACAATAATCTGTAGGACAAATCCTCAAATAACCACCCCAAACTGCCCTAGAAAAAACCACGGGCCTTCCTTAAATAGGCAATTTTTCCACCGCCGAGAAGGTTCCAGAAATCTAGCCATTAAGGCCGACTACCCTTAGCATTTAATTATTTTTCACTTTTATTACAAAAGGGTCAGCTTTAACTATTTACAAAACATGAGATTAGGTAGCCCAACTTCCGAAAGCCATAACTTTTGAACTGTAGCTCCAATTGGCTATTATAACCACTTTCTGGAAAGGGAAGATCGCGATCTACAGTGCCTGACTCGCGAAGTGCCAGTCAGCCGGGGGTTCAACCTCAATCTGGAGCCTCTAAGGTCCTAAAAATTGAGCTTAAAGGTTTTGCACCCTAAAATCTCAATAGTAAATCCTTAATAACTTTGCCAATACAGATGATCTGGCAATGAAATTCAACTGGCATTCTTATATGACTACGATGAACCTTCACCTGGAAAATTAGAACATTCTAAGTTCAAACGACCAACTTACTAAAAATAGTAAGTTTCCAAAAATAGCATCTCTGTACAAAATAGCCCTTATTGAATAGAAAAACACATATTTTTGGGTGATGCAAGATTGCCCTTACACCCAGGATGCTCCTGCATCAGACACTCGGGGTAATTTGAGAAGTGACCTTGTCACGTCTCA
>MU226946.1:1717164-1732135 GCA_018584345.1 Thuja plicata
CCAACTTACTAAAAATAGTAAGTTTCCAAAAATAGCATCTTTGTACAAAATAGCCCTTATTGAATAGAAAAACACATATTTTTGGGTGATGCAAGATTTCCCTTACACCCAGGATGCTCCTGCATCAATATGCAATAGTATTTCTCTTACACAAATTAAAAATATTTCCAAATGAGTTAAGACAAAATATTCCTGAGAAATTACTCGACAAAATCAATATAAAATGGAATGAAGCCGCAGGACAAGAAAAGTAAGCAGAGAAAGAACTTTGATCATCAAAAAACCAAGAAAAAGTGTTGAAGAGATTGATTTATTAATAATCAAATATGAAAATAGATTTCTTAATAAGAGCAGAACAACCAAATTAATAGTAGGATTATAGGAAGAAGTAGAAGAAGACACACTACAAAAATGGAACATGATTTTTACTACAGAAAGAGAAGACACCGCGATAAGATTTGAAGAAGGACAAGAGGATCAACCTATTGAAATACAAGATGAATATGATGATGATACAAGTACTGAGGAAGATGAATATCTTGAGGAGGGATAACTCACACTAGAGATTATAGATGAATACACTAGAGGAAACACATGCTACCGATATAACATTCACTATAAGTGAGATAACAAAAATTGAGAAAGAATAAGTTGCAAGGAATTTACAAAGTATGAAAATGATTACAACATCACAAAAGAAGAGAAACATAGATAAAGAAAATGAAGAAATCTAAGATTTAGATGAAAGACCTGAATTTGCACTTTTGAAGAAAGATCCAAATAAGCTACATTACGAGGAACAATTATTATATGTGAAAAAATACAGCGAAAAGGCAACTATAGAGAAATAGTCAAGGAACAAACAAAAGAATAAAATCATGAAGAGAACAATTGAAACATTTTCAAGCTTACTATTGACAATCACCGTTGATGAGAATGAATCGGTTACAACACAGTTAAGAACATTTGTGGACACAATCATAAATAATCAGAATCTTAAAGCAAAAATAAGAGGAAAAATACAACAAAGATCATTTACTAATAGAAGCATATATAAAATGATAGAAGTCACTGACATGTTATCAAAGAGACAAGAGGATATAAAGGAGACATTAACTACAACAACTGACATCATAAAGAAGCTACTTATAGGTAATAATACATCAATTGAGGAATCATGTATGATAAGTATACTTATGGATATGATGCATAAACATATACAAGCTTCATATAACCAGCTAAGAACAATGGAAAAGAATGATAAATAAGATATTACACACAAAATAATAAATTTTAAGAGTCATATCACGACAATCGATCACCTACAGGAACAATGGAATATAGTTTTGGGAACAATATAGATAGAAGGAGCAGAAAATAGTTAATACCACAACAGCCACATTTTCTTTTGGTCACCTTTAACATTGTTGTCAAAGAAGAGTGATAAATAGAACAGGAGTGATAAGGAGAATGAGAATGATGAAGAAAATAAAATGAGGAAAGTAGAAGCTAAAGAGAGTACAAAAAAGGGGGAGCAACACATCAAATGGAAAATAGTAAGAAGAATGATGATAGAAAGGTTTTTCCATCAATGCCAAAGGGGGATATTGTTACTTGACAAAATCCTTTACAGGCTAATGAATGATTTTGATAAGATTTTCATTGATGGAAACTAACATCAAGTATAGAGTACTATCAGAAAAGAATAGTTTATCAACAAAAAAGGTTATGATTATCGAAAAAGTTTATCGAAAAGTTTTATCGGTGAGAGGAAAAGAAAAGACTAGAATTAAGGAAGACATCCTACTATCCAAATGAATTATGAAAGAATCAAGAAACCCTAATTAGGTTAGACATATTAGGTCATAACAATAATTTAAAAGGAGATCAGAGAGAGATAGTGGATATAGTATGGAGAAGATATAGTGAAGCGAGAACGTAGAGTATGAACAAGTATTAGTGAAGTCAAATAAAGCATAAATCATGAAAGGAATAGAGCAGAATGAGATCTAAAAAGATTTAAAAGAAAGCATTCACAAGTCAAATTTCTTGTTGATTTATTCCTAATGGTTTAGCAACAAGATTGTGAAATCCCTTTATCAGGTATTCTCTAACTGGACTTAGAAGTTCTATTCAGGAACTTATTGTAAATCCTTTAACATGGTGAAAACTGTATAAGTGGGCTAAAATCTCTTAACAAAGTAGTCTTTGATAGGAGTTTCAATAATCCTAATAAGGTATTAATGAATCCTAATAGGGTAAAGTCATTCAAAGGATGACATCTTTATAATCTCTTAACATGGCACCTTATTATTGCAGTGATAAGTTGCGTGTTTCATCCCCATTGTAGTTTTTCCCTCTTACCAAGGGTTTTCTGTGATACCCAAATATTGTGTTAAGTGTTTGAGTGTTTATGTGTTACATGTTTGATTAATTTACAGTTATCAGTTATCAGTTAATATTGCAGCAGTTATCAGTTAATATTCCAGCAGTTATCGGTAAAAGGAAAAATAGATATCGGTATATGTAAACATAAGAGTTTAAGTTTGAGATTGATAGGGAAAATTAGGAATTGTTTCAGGTATGGATTCACCCCCCCCTCAGTCCCTTACCTAAACCTTTCCAACACTTCATTCATGAATAGGCTTGAATCATCTTATGAATCGTAGGGATAGTATATGTTTTGTTTTTATATATACTCATTGGGACATTCAAAGAGGTAACCATACTTGTTTGAGTCACTTTAAGTGACTAGATGCATATCCTATTTCATATGGGAAAAGTGACTATACTAACATACACTTGGTACAAAGAAAACATGAAATGTTATTTGCTAGATAACATGTATGATATGCTCACTGTGATTAATAAAACATTGTGAAGAATGGAAATAAATCCCATCAATATTCCTCCCTAAATCAAGGAGTACTTGGAAACACATTCTGTTATACACTTCACTAAGTTTAGTTAAATCCACGAGCTAGGGCACAAGTATGCTAGCTAGTGTAAAGTGTTCCCAACTATGAAAATAAGTATATACAATTGATAATATTTTGCAGATGAACAATGGGGCATTGATAAGTAGTTGATCTTCCATGACAGGTGCTCCCATTCCTAACTATTATCATTTTCTTTACCTTGGAACAACATAAAAAAATTTCAGATTTATTTGTTTGATTATGACTTGTTCAAAATAGGTTTCAGTTACTGTTTCCTATTTTGTTAAAAATGGATAATGTCTGTGAAGATATTATGTGAGAATCTATGAAACAGATTATACGAGATATAATATCTCCTTAACCAGGGTTAGGGTTTGGTTGGGTGAGTTAAAATTTTCATTATGTGTTGCTAGTGTCTTTCATTCTTTTTGTGTTCTTTGTTGGAGTTTTTATAAATGCTCCTTTTAAACCTATAATTCTTCAGAGTTTCTAGAGATGAAATTTTTTAGTAAAGGGTTTTGTATAAAATTTTGTTCATGTGATAAAACCTACCATGTTTGAGTAAATCTCTCTATTCTTTCTTTACTCGAGTTGGACATATTATGTCATGATCCTTGGGATACAATTTTACCTTTTTATAATAAATTTATTTTACTTGAGTTTTTTTTTAAATTTTGTTAAGACAACTTGAGCTCAGTGGAGGGTCTCTATTCCAGAGTTTTGACATTCTTCTCCAAAGATCTTGAAGTGATTTTAAATCCCCGATTAGGGCTTATGATGTTACATTTTCACACACCCTTGGATCACATTTATCAAATCAGGGTTTCTTTTTTGTTAGTTGAGTCAATGTGATTAAAGGAATCTTGTTTGTAAAAGTCTTTTATTAATCATTGGATGAGCTTTATTTTATTAAAATCATAGATTATTTGAACATACCATTAAATCTTAACAATGAGTTTTGACATATGTCACATGGTTAAAGCATTTTCGACAAATTGAAAATCATTTTTTCAAATGATAGTTTTTTTATCAGTTTAGAGAGGTACTATATATACTACATTCAGATTCATTATATGGTGTACATAGTGTGAGAGAATAAATTTATTTATCTTGTTCTATAAAGTTTCAAATAGTAATGATTGTTGCATATATTTATGGGAAGTGATAGTATACTTTCTAAAAGAATGAGCATATTTTGATTTAGTATAATGTATCATTAAGTATAAAGGACAATCAATATGCTTAATGGTTCATTGTATTAAGTTTAAATTTAATGATACAGGATAATCAATATGCTTTGTATTAAGTTTAAAACATTCTTTGTATAAACATTTGTTTCTAAGTCTCAGATGATATGAGACTAGAACATGTGCAAAAAGGAAATAGAGATTGAACTCTATATTAAAATATTAGTTGTTGTAAATGAGATTATGATTAAGCTAGTGAGGCATTTGTTTTGTCAGTGAGACAATGGTATCCAGTGAGGCATTTGTTTTGTCACTGAGACAATGGTAGCCAGTGAGGCATTTGTTGTGTAAGTGAGACAATATATCCAGTGAGGCATTTGTAAAAAATTATTTTACATAAGCCAATGGGGCAATTCGAGTGGTTTTTTTTTACTTGAAGGGTTTCTACTCAAGACAAAAACTATGTCAAATTCTTTTGTACGTTTCTCTTATATTATTATATCTTCTTGCTTCTTTTATGCTTCAAAGTTTATGAAGAGAAATTAATTTTAAGAGATTGTTAAGAAGGATTAATTAGAGTGTGTTTGATTTTATGCACTTGTTTAGAAGGACACAACACTTCAATAGATCATTATATTATTGAAAAATCATAAAAAGCAAGAGTTTCATATAAATCACTAAAACCTATCTATTGCTTCCTATCTAGGAGGAGTTTGAAGAATGCAATAATCATGCCCTTAGATTATGCACAAATCAGTGACATATACAACCTAAGAATGAAAGATTTGAGTAAAAACTAATCTAAATATTCAAGAAACATGCATATTAGATCTAAAAATGAAGATAATAACAATGCATAATAACAAAGCTAAGATGCAATATAGATTCACAAATGATCTTAACAACATAACAATGCTTTCAAATCTGAAAATTAAGGGCCATTTATGCTCAAAATTCATCCTATTTATAGAAGAATTTGAGAGTGAGAGGAGAGAGGAAGTCATTAATGGAGGTGTAAGAACATTAATGGTGGATGTAAAAGGCATTAATGAGGTATGGGTGAAGAGAATATGCATTAAATGATGCATTTATGAGAGCATTTAAGAGGCATGGTGAGGGTTTAAGAAGCATGGGTGAGGGTTTAAGGTCAATCTTGAGAACTTTGACTTTAGAGAGGGTTGAATTCCTAATCACAAAATTAGGAATGTGACATCATAAGGAAGTGGGTTAGGATGAAATTAAGATTTAGGATTAGGGTTAGCATTGGGGGAATAGGTTGGGATGGGTTTGAACCTAGGGTTGAGGTGGTTGAGGTAGGTTAGGTTAGAGGGAATATTAATGAAATGAATTATATTTAATATATTCACTCAAAAATAGGGAAATTAATTATTTAAGCTTTTGATTGCTTTTGATAATTAATTAAGACTATAGCCAATTAATTAGATTAATTTAGGCTTTTGCAAGTGATGAGGTATAATAGGGATTTTATTTAATTCCTTTTAAATTAATTACCTTAGCCATGTTTTGATTTGAATTGATTTGAATTGAATTTATTGGATTTGATTGGCGCAGGTGATTAATAAAATTTAGTGATTAAATCACTTAGGAAATTAAATCTGATTTGAATGAATTATGCCAACCGATTGAAGAGTTGTCTTGACATAATTGGGGGTATGATCACAATTAGGGAAAATAGGGTCTATGGTCAGAGAAGAACAAATTAGGGAGGTTACATTTTCCCCTCTTTGAATTGATGTGCGAGCAGCGCATTGATTCAAAGAAAGTTTTTGACTTCAGAAAGTTTGAGAATTTCACTCATGATCGAATGAAATGTCTGATGAGACCAGTCTCACACTTGATTGAACTAAACTGATAGAATTGACTTTGAAATTGATCAAACAAAGGTCAATAAGAAAATATATTAAAGATACCAATTCTGAACTTAGTTGTCATCCAAAGATTGATAATACTGATTCTAAACTTGGTTGTCGTCCAAAAGTCAGTATGAAGCTGCTAGGAACTTTAATAAGAATCTAAGAAAAAGTAGACATAGGATATCCAGCTTGTGAGAAATGAAGCCTTCAATCCAACAGTTCTGACTTAGTCAAGGAGCCATCATGCCTTTATTTTTTTGATAACAAAATCATTTTAATGCTATTTCAAGCAAGAATTTGATTGATGATAGTGTGATCATGCCCCCTCAGGAATGAAATCAAAGGAAAAATAAAATCCTTCTATTTGAAATGATGTATCACTTGCATAGTTTAGTTAAATCAATGAAAGAATGGATTTAGAAGAAGTGAAGAAATGGAGGTGTGTTTAGAGAAAACACAAGGGTACCAAGTTAATCATGTTTAAAAGGTGAGTTCAATTTCATTCCCGATAGATCAAAGATTTTGGGAATCATGGATTATGTCATTAACTTGGATTTTGAATGAATCAAGAATAGAAATGAATTTGAGCTCAAGTCCTTATGTTGTTCTTTCAAATGAATCATGAAATCTCTAAATGCATCTATATGTAGACTCCTAAGACTGTCACTGATTTGTATACATAGTAGCATGTTATCATCATTGGGCACTTTTTGGAACGAATACCACCTGATAGTACAACTGTCACTAATACCCACTGGTATCATGAAAGTATGAATACTATGTGTATTGGATGCAATGTTAGAAATAGAATTAGGCATCAAGGCATAGAAGCCAGGATAACAAGTCAGTCACTTTCCTTTTACTATATCAAAATCTGTTTAAGGTAAGATATTGGACCCACAATGACCTTGAATATTCATATCCTTGGGTACATTATATTTCATACACCTTTGTGAGAATCTGAGTTAGAAAATAGACAAGGAAATTGTTTCAATTTCACTGTAGTTTACATATAACAAAGATCAAGATATATGCGGCTATCCACTCATGGTGGCAACTCTTACCATAAACAACCAAGTTAGGTGAAATTTATAGGATCATTTGGAACAATCAACATATGTAGAAAACCAAGAAAATGTTATACCCCCCATCCTTGCAACTCTTTGCCTTTGCACAAATGTCATGGAGTAACTCGAAAGACATAACAAACGTCAATTGAGAATCAATCAAAGAAAATTTATAATCACTTAGATGCCCCAAGTTAAAACATCATTGGTACATAAAAGAGTCATAATCAAACCAAGATCAAACTATGTGCTTAAGTAGTATTTGAAAAATACTATTGATTCATTTTTAAGGCACAATAGAGATTCATCAATCAAAATTTTGAATTTAAGCAATATGTGTTCCATGTCTATGTATAACCTTGTCTTTGTTCACAATCCAATGTAGTGCTTAGGGACACCATTTATGTGAGTTCAATGTTTGTGCCAGATAGGTGTTTGTTAAAGATACACCCTTGTTCGTGAAAGTGAAATTTTGGTGTAAGTATCAAGAAGCATTGGACTAGAAGGAAAACCATCCTAGGATGACCTAGCATACACAACCTAATATGCTAGCAAAGATGCCCCCAGTGTAGAATGATTTGTTCCCTAAGATAGAAAATGTAGACACATCCCAAGAAAGGATAGGATATTTGTAAGGAAATAGAGTTAACCCATAGCACAGGTGTAATTGTGAAGGCTTAGTATCAGCAATTCATTGATAGATAGAGCACAAAATACAAGTGATGCCTGTTTGCCAGGTTTTCACCACTCTTCAAAGCTTCTTATTTCTTTTGCTACCAGGATGCCTGTTCTACCAGGTTGTCATCAAGGTACTTTCCTCTATTTCAATTGTTTTTTCTATTTTTACTTTTTTAAATGTTTTTGTAGTACCAAGGCACCTATTTTCTAGGTTTTTACCAAGGATACCTTTCTTCAGGACCTTTTCCACTATTTTTGGATGTCTTCAGGACCAATTTTATGATTTTTTTGGTATTTTCTAAAATTTTCACTGCATAGGCTCTACTAGCCAGACATCAATCATAGAACCGCTTCAAATGTAGAGTATTGATCAAATCCAGAAGGATATCTGCCTCAGGTGTAGCAAGATGATAGGCTCCAGTCCCAAAAGCTGTAGTAATGACATAAGGTCCCAACCAGTTTGGTTCAAACTTTCCTTTCTACTCTTTGTTAGGTTGGTTCTTAGGATTATCTTTTAGAACAAGATCCCCACTTGAAAGCATCATGCTTTGACATTTTTATTGTACCATTTTGAAATGTGTGTTTGGTACACTTTCAGATGATCGAACGCCTGTTGCCTGCGCTCATCAAGTAATTCTAGTACATTCACCCTATCGATGCGGTATTGTTCATCAGTAAGAAGACCTTGTAAATATACCTAAAAAGATGGGATTTCAACCTCAATAGGTAGTACTGCCTCAGCACCATAGACTAGGGAAAATGGTGTGGCTCCAGTTGGTGTTCTGATGCTTGTTCTGTAGGCCCAAAGTGCCAAATTTAGTTGTAAATACCAGTCTCTGCTAGAATTACTCATAGTTCTATGTAGGATTTAGAGAATATTCTTATTAGATGCTTCAGCCTATCCATTACCTTAAGGATAATAGATTGAGGAGCAATGTTGAGTAATGTGAAACTATGTGCAAAGGTCTTCAATGTCTTAGTTTTTAAATTAGCCCCCATTGTCTGTTACAATTGAAGAGGGTATCCCATATCTATAGATAATGTAGTTCAAGATGAACATAGCCACCTAATTTCCAGTGGCTTTGATTAGTGGCATAGATTCAATCCACTTTGTCAAATACTCAGTGGCCGTAATGATGAACTTGTGTCCACTTGAAGAATTAGGATATATTTATCCAACCAAATCAAAGGCCCATTACTGAAATGGCCAATGTGTTATGAATGGTATGAGTTCTCTAGCAGGAGAATGTATAAGATTTCTATGTTTTTGGCATTTATGACATGTTTTGGAATATTTAATAGCATCTTTTTCCATTATAGGCCAGTAATAATCTACTATGAGCAGTTTTTTAGCTAATGAAAAACCATTTGAATATGATCCACATACACCTTCATGGACTTCTTTTAATGCATGATCCAACTCTTCATGTTCTAAACATCTAAGAAGTGTACCGTCGAGACCTCATCTATATAAGTTATTAGTAATGAGGACATATTGTGATGCTATCCTAATCAAAGCTCATTTTTCATTTCTGGATAGATCATTGGGAATAATTTGGTTCGTGAGGTAAGCAATGATTTTAGCATACCAACATTGGTCTTAGGTGTTCAAAGCACAAATTACTTGGTATTCAGGTGTATCAAAGGCTGGGTAGGATAATTCTTCCACCAAGAAGTCATAGAGAAATTGATGTTCCTCTAATTGTAACATGGATGCCAGTGTAGCCATAGCATCTATAGCTTTATTCTCTGTTCTGGGCATCTACTGGAATGTGACAAAGACAAAGTATATCTTTAGGTCATCAACAATTGCTTATAGGGCATCAAATTCTCAGCTTTCATCTGATAGTCTCTATTTACTTCATTGATAATGAGCCGGGAGTCACCATACACATGTAACTCTACAATATTCCATTCCATAGCAAGTTTAAGACCATTTAGCAATGCTTCATATTTAGAAATGTTATTTGTGCATGGAAACGTCAATTTGTAAGACTTGGGTATTTTGTAGCCTTGAGGAGTTATGAATAGAACCCCTGCTCTAGAGCCTTGTTGTGTGAAAGAACCATCAAAGTACATCTTCCATGAATACTCAGTTAGATGCATAATTGTTTTATCAGGGAACTCTATTCTTAAAGGTTCATCATCTTGGAGTGGTGAATTAGCTAATTGATCAGCGAGGACTTGTCATTTAATAGCCCTCCTATTCACATAATCAATGTCAAATTCACTCAGAATGAGGACCCACTTTACTAGACGTCCTATTAATGTTGTATTTCTTAGGAGGTACTTCAAAGGATCAATCTTTGCGATGAGCCTCACGGTATGTGAGAGCATATAATGTCTTAATTTTTTTCATGCAAAGACAACTTCTAAGCAAGCTTTCTCAATAATGCTGTAATTGAGCTCATAGGATACTAGTGTTCTATTGATGTAGTAGATTTCTCTTTCCTTTTTAGTCTCATCCTCTTGTGCTAGAAATGCCCCTAGTGATGTGGCTGTAGCTGAAATATATAGGAGTAAGGGATTTCCATGGATGGGTGCCATAAGAATAGGAGGAGTAGCTAGGTACTCTTTTAATTCTCTGAAGTTGGCTTCACAATGTTCATCCCATTTGAAGGTGACAACTTTATGTAGAAATTTTTTAAAGGGTTGTGCTTTGTCTGCAAGTTGTGACATGAACCTACTGATTGACTAGAGTCTCCCTTGTAATGTCCTCATTTGACTAATGTTGTGTGGAGGATTCATTTCAAGTATAGCTTTGACTGTTTCAAGGTCTACCTCAATTCCTTTGGCTGAAACAATAAACCCTAGGAGATTTCCTGATTGGACCCTAAAGGCACATTTCTTTGTATTGAGCTTGAGTTGGAATTTCTCCATATGACCCAATATCTTCCTTAAGTCATCAAGATGAGTAGTCCTTTCTTTTGATTTAGCTAAGGTATTATCTATGTATCCTCCATGTTTTTATGCATCATATCATAGAATATAGTGGTCATAGCTCTTTGGTATGTATCAACTGCATTATTTAACCTAAACAACATAAAGTTCCAGCAAAAGGTTCCCCATGCGCATATAAATGCGGTCTTTTCTTGATCTTCAGGAGCAATTTTAATCTGGTTATAGCTTGAGAAACCATCCATTAATGGATACATTTGGTAGCCTGCTGTGAGATCTATGATCATATCAATATTAGGTAGTGGAAAATCATCCTTAGGACATGCCTTATTTAAGTCTCTGAAGTCTATATAGATCCTAATAGATTTATCTAATTTAGATACTGGGACCACATTAGAAATCCATCCCACACAAGCGATGACTCTGATGAATCCAGCTTTCAATAATTTCTCTAGCTCTGCTTTTACCAGTAATGCAACATGAGGATGCATCTTTCTTAGTTTTTATTTCATAGGTTTAATCCCAGGAGCTATAGATAAATGTTGCATTATCAATTCAGGATCTAGCCCAGGAATATCTATGTAAGACCATGCAAATTTGAACTTTTTCTCTTTCAGGAACTCAGTGAATTGTGCCTTCTCCTCGTCTGACAAAGATTGTGCTAGGTGAACATTTTGAGGAACTTTAGCTGTACCCAAGTTAACTGGTTGTGTTGGTTCTATCAAAACTGAAGATCTTTCCTAAAAGTGCATGGGGAGGATATCAAGGATCTAATCTTTTGGAACCTCTGAGAGGATTTCACCACTAGATACGTCTTTTATTTTGACTATTTTAGAATCTAACACTGCCACAACGTGGTTTTCACTGTCAATTATTTTTTTCTTTTTATTTTTCAATTTGTGACTCAGAAACTTGATATCCTCCCATGACATGTTCACACTCCTAGCATTGGTGGAAGAAGGGTAAGGTTCACAAGCATTTAGATAGCAAGCCAAAGTATAGTCATTAGGGAAATTGAGGATAGGAGTAGGATCTATATTAGTCCAATCAATTAGGTCTGGGTTTATTAAAGACAAGGAGTCAGATCTTGGGAAGAACAACATCGCATTAGCATCAAGATTATTAACTGACATGACATGTTTTGTTATGTCTATCTCTTTGATGTTTAGATCAAGAAGAGTTAGATCATCATTATCAAAATCATTGTTAGTTATATATGGACTGAACTCTAGTGACTCATCAATGGAAATTTTGTCTTCATCTCTCTGTAGAAGGAGGCTCCTAGCTTGTAGCCTTTGAATTTCTTCCAGGTCTAGGAAAATACCAGTTTCTTCATCAATGAGTTAGGGAAGGAATACCTCTTATGCTTTAGGAACATCATCATTATTAGGAGCAGTAT
Organism: Thuja plicata; assembly: GCA_018584345.1. Taxonomy (NCBI): domain Eukaryota; kingdom Viridiplantae; phylum Streptophyta; class Pinopsida; order Cupressales; family Cupressaceae; genus Thuja; species Thuja plicata. Next base: position 1,729,207 of record MU226946.1, read on the forward strand.
TAGAAAGTTCTCTATATTTTGATAGAGCTACAAACATGTGAATCACATCTATTTTGATTTCCTCTATAACAACAAATAGATCATCCCATTCATAATCATGGGATTTGTTATTTCATCATCCAACCTGTTCAAGAATTCAGCAATAGTTACCTGATGTACTCTATTAGGCACTTGTAGATAAAAGTGTGGTAAATCAAGGAAATGTGAAACTGTGACTAACTACCCCCATTTAGGATGTGAATCCTATTGTTAGGATGTGTCTTTAGTAGCTATTTCTATTAATGGAACTGTTGGAGTGTCTTCTGCTATTGCTTTTATCTCTTGAATAGTAGCTGGTGTCAACAAAGGGATATGAGTGTTTTGTGGTACCTCAAAGCTTGGTACATATCTTTCTCCTTGATATTCAGGGTTACATATAACAATATATAATAATCTCTCATAGGACCATTTTTCTAGTTCTATTTCTTCTTCTTTATCACTCCCGTCGTCAGAGATCAGACTATCCCTTGAAGAAGGGACTTCAGATTTATTATTGAAACCTAGCCCTATTTTATCTTTGGTATCCCTAAATTCTATGTGTACAGGTTTAATAATTCCTTTTCCTTTGTCTCCTAAAGGTCCTTTTCCTTTATACCCCATTTTTTTGAGTAGATCGTATCTTTTACCATACTTTTCTGGGGATATTTCCACATGTTTTACCTCTATTTCCTTTGGTTCCCCCTGGTAAAGCCAGGCCAAGATTGCTTATTCTTCACTGTCATCTCCTTGGGAGGTAGATTCTTTAACCATACCAGTTGCTTTGTGAATTTATGGCTTTCTAGATGTAGCAGGTGTGAAAGATGGGGAAGGTTTCCCATAGGATCTTGGTGACATTGGAAGTTCTGTCACTGATGGGGTCATGTCCAGTTTGTATTCTCCCATACTGGTTTCTTCAAAATTTAAGGTCTTTTCAAAGAATTTCATAACCATGTCTTTTGTAGTCTCAAGTACAATCTCATTTGGAGCTTCCTTCTTATGCGGGACCATACTACCTGCCTTAACATTGTTGCAAGTATAATTGGCATTTGCAGGAATTGTTACCTCCACCCCATTATGTGGGAATTTGATACACTGGTGGTAAGCAGATAGTACATCTTGTATTTCATGGATCCAAGGTCTCCCTAATAGTATGTTTTAAGCCAATGTTAGATCTAGAACTTGACATATCACATTTCTTTCAACCGGTCTGATTCTGATGGGTAGAATAATAAGACCTTTAGAGGACCTCTCTTCTTCATCATAAGCTTTGATATTTATTTTTCTTCTTGAATCAATGGTTTGTTCTAAGAGATCCAGATTCCTGATTAGATTAAGGGTACAAATATTCAACCCTATGCATCCATCTATCAATACATGTTTAACACGGGATTTATGAATTAGGACTTTGATATGAAGGGGTTGATTATGTGGATGTGTCAATAATTTATCATCTTCTTCTGAAAAGGAGAGGTAATGTGGCACTAAGATGTGATTAACCATTGCTTGGAACTTGTCTACATCAAGGTCCTTTGCCATATTTGTGTTGGAAAGTTGAATCCCAAGGAGTATATGACTTATTTTGTGTTGTCATTATAGCAACAAAGTCATATGAAGTTTTGACAGCAAACTTGTAGTGAAAATTGACTAAGTATAGAAGAAAATACAGAACAGAGATACACAAATGATCATAGAACCAACACATGTGTGTACAACTGATTCAAACTAAGCACCTTCAGACATAAGCTCTATGATATGTTTTTATGATTACCCTATACACACATGGTACATAATGTTAGTACAGATAAGTTACAGAAAGAACAAGTACACTAGCAGTTTAGAATATAGAGTATGGAGCGGACTTCAGGTATTTTGATTAGCGTGTAATATTTTTTTGTGTAAAGGCTAAGAACCTATTGTAATAAGATTTTAATCATGTATTAAATATTATTGTAAACATGCTCAAGCCAATTTGTTTGGAAGCATTGTGAATGTTGTTTTTGGGCCAACTAAGGTCTTGTTTATAATCGTGTCTATTTAGGCATAAACATATATATATATATATATATATGTAATGAAAAGATATATTTGAAGTGTCAAAGAGATATGCAGAGCAAAGATATAGAAGTATAGTATAAAGATGTCAATACGAGATAGAGCCCTTAAAGAAGATAAGAGCATAAGCGCATAACCGGAACTGACTAGACATCTGTGTCATATACAACAGTTCACTTTTGGATATAGTGTATATCTATTCTCAGGAGGTTGTAGCCTTTTTTTTCATTGAGCAGTGAGCTCTTGGATAGTGAGTCCTCACCCCTAATAGGGTTGTTTGTAAAATATTCTTAATAGGGTCAGGCCTTTAATCAGGTCATTGTACTGGCATTGTAAAGATTGCTCCTAAAAGGGCAAAGGAACTTTAATAGGTTCACTATACTAGTGCAATATTTGTGGGTACTAATTCTCACCAGGGTTTTCCTCTGATCAAGGTTTCCTTGTAATCATATCATGTGTTATGTGTTCTTGTGTTAAGCTTCAAGTGATATATATATTTGATTTATGTTTAAAGTTTCTAAAATAAAATAATTAGTTAATCACTGATTCACCCCCCGCTCTTAGTGTTTCCAACAATTTGCTGCATGCAGGGCTTGTTCAAGAATTTCCGTATGCACTAAGGAGATTTTAAGCAACTCAAAAATGGAGATTTGAGTAGAGGTTCGTTGCAATCGATCCACCAAGTTATAATTTTCTATAGGAATGGTAACCATTTGTTTTGCTGATGTTAGTTTAGGAATAGTGGCAATGGGTACCTCGAAAGTTGTTTCTAGTTTGGATGAGAAATTAGGTCCTTTATGTTGGAAATACAATAATGGGAAAGCAAGATACTGAGAGGGGGGGGGGGGGGGGAATTAGA
>MU226946.1:1739385-1752310 GCA_018584345.1 Thuja plicata
AAACTGATCCACATTCATACATATATGAATCTAATGTAATCTTAGATAGCATCCACACAATGAAATAAATAACACATAACACAATAACTTGGTAACCCAGAAACCCAAATAGGTAAAACTGGGGTGGAGATGACACCCACAAAATTCTCCACTACTGTAGTAATAAAGTGTGCCTATTAAAGCTACAAATGTTGATTAGAAAATGTAATCTACCTTGTTAAAGGTTAGCCCAGTTAAGAGATAAAGATCATTACAATCTACCCTATTAAAGGATTTCAAATTACAATAAAGTAAGCACTCTGTTAGGAGATAAAGAAAGGTCTGCTAGAACCACTCTGTTAAGAGAATTTCACCTGATACAATGATTAGAATGTCTCAAGTATTGATCCTTCGGTATGCACTCTGATGCTGATGAGAGATCTCCTCTTTCCAGTAGCTTCTATGATCTCATAATCTGGTATAACTTTACTCTGTTGTTCACTGTGTTGTCACTACTTGATCTCTGCTTCTTAACAAAATAACACTCTATGCATTTCACTTCAAAAAAATGCAGTCACCACACTTCGTCTACTCTCTCCTTACACACACAAAATAGGGTTTTGAAGTAATCTAATATATCTGTTCAAGTCTGATAGAAAGATCTAGATCAACGATCAAGATCTAATACCCATACCTTGATGGTATTACAATTAATGTTTACAATATATCATGCATAGGATAAAACAATTAAATGCATAACTAACTCCGTAGAAGAATATTAAATGCATACATAAGTCGGCACAAAATTTTTATACAATTGGCCAGATCACTTATACTCAAAGTTTGAATCATTCCAGACATGTATACAAAAACTATTCTGCTCGGCACTTGACTTCTCTGTCACTCGACACTTAACATCTCTGTGTCCTACTCGGCCCGGCAATGTAAGTAGGAAAACTAAAAATTTCTCAGCAATGTTGCTTGGCCTTGCATAGTTTTAGCTCAGCCACAGTGATAGCCAACGAAAACTACCTAAGTGAATGACTAAGTGTTGGTCACTAATCATCAACAAAACTTAGAGATTAACACTTTGACCGTGACTTGTACTTGACTTCAGGTCACTGCATTTAATTGGGAAGATGTGTCTTGAACACGTTTGATAGTGAGCACATTAATTGATTTAGTTTTAATGTCTAGCATGTTGATCACATTATCATTTTTAGAGTAGGTGTAGTTTACTTCATTTCCTTTTCCTTTAGATGCTTCCCCTTTCTCATAATTAGGGAATGACTTGTTAAATGTCATATGGTCTTAATTAGTGGTGCGCCCTTCCACTTTGATCTTGCCTCCTTCAATAAGGTCTTGGATAACATGTTTGAATTTAAGATAGTTATTAGTCTTGTGTCCCTTGTTCTTGTGGAAGACACAATAAAAATCATCATCCCACCACCTTGGTTTGACTTCTGGTTCCCATGGTTTTGAATCTGGGATCGTGAGAACTTTGTTGTCCAAGAGTGTTTTTAAAATGGTCTCAAGAGGCTCTCCCAAAGGAGTGAATGTTCTTTGAGGTTTGGAAGTCCATGGTCGACCTTTGTTGTTCTCATTGTTTGATTTAGGTATGGAGGTTGTTACCTTGGCATCTTTACTTGCGTGTATGCTATTTGTCAAATTGAACACTGCTAGTTTAGGATTAGCATTGGACACATCTACCACTCCATCATTAACAACATTTTTGTTTTGTTTCCACCATATATGCTTGTTGTTGGAGTTGCTAGTTTTGTTATCACTTTGGAGAGTGATTTCTCCCTTTTTAATCATGACTTCTGCAATACGGATGGTGTTCTTGATCATCATGTCAAAGCTAGGGGAATCTTGCATTTGTAGTGCGTAGTTCAATTATGGTACCAAGTTATTAATAAATATTCCCATCTTTTTGGATTCGGGAATAGCCCTTGAATACCTTGCAAAGATTTTCCTCCACCTTTGTAGAAAGTGTGTAAAGGATTTGCCAGTTCTTTGTTTAGTGTTGCACAGATCCATCATTGTTACATCATGCTGTATATTATAGGAGTAATGCTGGATAAACCATTGAATTAACTCCTCAAAATTTTTTACCTTAGGCGTAAGCTTTGAGAACCACTCCATGGTGTTTCCACCTAGGCTTCCTGAAAAGAGCCTCATGAGGTATGTAGGTTCATGCATGTACTCTATGCTTAGAGCACAAAATTCTCTCACATGGTCATGTGGGTTGGTCTTTCCCGTATATTTGTCATATTTTGGTCTTGCCATGTTGGGAGGAAACAAAACCATATTAATACCCTTATCGAAAGGAAATGGACAAATGGAGTCCAAAGAGTATTTTTTCTTGGGTTTAGCCTTCTCTTGTTTGAGATTAGCAAGCTCAGTTTGCATCAAGGTTAGTTGTTTGGTGAGAATAGAGATAGGAGTTGATACCACTTTTTCCTTTAGTTGTTCAACATCATAATATTTAAGTAATTTTACGCTAGTGGATGCTAGATGGAGTTCGCCAATTATCTTTTCCAATGTTTTTTGGAATTTCTTACTCTATTTGAGTTTATTGTATTCTTCTTCAATGATGTCTTCCTCACTGTTTGAGCCAAACAAAGGACAGTCCATGTGTTTTTCTTCCTCACCATCCCTATCTTCATGTTTTTGGTTTTTATCATTGTCATATTCCTCACAAGTCTCACTTAATTCGTGAGTGGGTCTTTCCATTTCTGGAGAGTCTAAATTGAACAGGGAACTGCGAGATGTTTCTCCTTGTTGAAAGTGTAGTGATCTTGGAGGTAATTCTAATTCTTTATAAGTGTACTCCTTGCATCTTGTGTAACCATGTATTTGCATCTCAACCTTGTCAAAGTTTCTCGATAGTGTCAAGTAGAGTCTCAAATCATTCAAGTGAGTGTGTCTAGGTAGAAGTGTCATTTGTGTTTTGGTGGAAGTAAATGATTCCAGCATCAAAGGGTTGGAATGCCCTAATAGTGAGCTAGGAATCAAGTTATTTTGAAAAGCGGATAGACCACACGTATTGAGACAGATTGTGAGAGACCGATAGGACATGCAAGGTGAACCTAAAATTTTGTTTGACAGAGAAACAATGAGACTAGGAAAATCAACAAGAACAGACTAAAGAGCCAAAAGGGTATCCAATTTTACTAAAATTTTCTGAGGAGCAATTCTGCACGTGCCCACTATCCTAGATGTGAGCCTCTGAATACGAGCTAGGAAACATAGGATGCGATCTTCTGATGAACTAAAGGTGACCTTTCTTCCTAGATATGATGAAATGCTGACCATATTTGATGAAATATACCATATATGATCTTGCAAAACCTAATACGAGCCAGGATAGACTAAAAATGACTGTTTGCAGTTTTGGAAATCTGGTGTCTAATTTGTCTTGATAGTAGGTTGTTTTTGAGTCTTTCCAATGAGTCAAAAATACATGTAGCCAAAAGATTGAATTTTGTTTCCTGTTTGAATGATTTATCTTGTTAATGAATTTTCAGACATATCAAGCAGTTTTGCACTGTTAGGGGTGAACAGAGACATTCGTACGCCCTATTTTCTAGGTAGATGATGAAAATATATGCTTGTTGACTTAGGTACACACTCAAATGCTAATCAGAATATGGCCGTCACCAAGCATGCAATGGCTACATTCATGATTCCATATTAGCCGACTCCAAATGTAAGTGAGGGCACAATATGACGAGTGTCTTGGGGCAATTACTTTTTGCCTTGCACATGGATTATCACCCTTTTGGGGATAAATCGGGTAGTTTTGACTACAAAGCTTGTTGTTTATGATGGGGCAATCCATTTGAAACTGTCTCCCATAAAATTGCACAAGGAAAAATTGAGGTGTATAGCCGTATGAGTACTCAGATAGGTGTAGTCTCACAAGAAAGATTCAAGCAGCTCCGCTCTACACATACCCAAGCATGTTCAAGGACTGATGTCAAAATTCCAAGAACAAAACCGATTCCTTCTTTTGAGGCTTTGGCCTGTTAGGAAGAAAATATTTATATTGAGTTGGAAGGGTAGGCGTAAAACCTGTCCTCACTTGGGTCATTCCCAAGATATTTTTCCTCAACCAGTAGGCCCTCTACTGTTAAATAAGCATACAAAGGATTGGCAAGCATATGATTTCAATATTTTTGATTCTTCGAAAGAAGAAGAGCATACTCTTCTAGTCCATGCCATTTTCTCCCAAAAAAATCCAATCAATGTTCATTCCCTCAAGCTATTTTGAGCTTGATTTAAATATTCCTAAGTTATGAGAACATGGTACGTGAAGCAAAGTTTTTTTTTTTCATCTGACCACAATTCTTAGTTCTTTTCTTGTTCAATTACTTTCCTGAAATGAATTAAGCGATGTGTTTGTTCATTGAACAACAAAATTAAGTGATTTGATTATTTCATTTACCCCAAATTCATTTCAAGTTTTAAATCAACATTTGATTTTCTAATTTTCCTTAAAGGAAAAGAGTATACTTATCTACTTGATTCAACAAATGAGTAGAAAAATGTTCTTAGTTTGAAAAAAAAAACAAAATGGAGGTCAAGACAAGGGGATGACAACCTGCAAAACCATACATTAGGAGTCCTTCTCCAACTCTTTTAGCCTTGACAACAACCTACAAATATGGATTAAGCTGTGAAAAATATCAGAGACAAGAAGTAGTCAAATATTTGTGGTTCGGCAGTTCAAAGACTAGATACGATCCTAGATTCCCTGAATATGACCTTGTTTACCAAATGCGATGAAATACCCCAAAAGTGATGAAATGCATACCAGATGCGAGCCTTTACCAAAAATGATTCAACATATCTGGGATGCAAGCCTAGATTCTGTGATGCGAGGGCGTATTCTGGATGTGAGCATTTACCACAAAAAATGAGCCTGTACCTAAAACCTGTGAAGACAAATTAGTTAAAAATGGATGCAAAATGAGGCAGAATCTAAAATTGTGCCCCACGGTGGGTGCAAAAAATGGTGTGTGATTTTATGCACCTGTCAAGGACACAACACTTCAATAGATCATTATATTAGTGAAAAATCATAAAAAGCAAGGGTTTAATATAAATCACTAAAACCGATCTATTGCTTCCTATCTAGGAGGAGTTTGAAGAGTCCAATAATCATGCCCTCAGATTATGCACAAATCAGTGACATATACAACCTAAGAATGAAAGATTTGAGTAAAAAATAATCTAAATATTCAAGAAACATGCATATTATCTCTAAAAATGAAGATAATAACAATGCATAATAACAAAGCTAATATGCAATATAGATTCATAAATGATCTTAACAACATAACAATGCTTTCAACTCTAAAAATTAAGGGCCATTTGTGATCAAAATTCATCCTATTTATAGAAGAATTTGAGAGTGAGAGCAGAGAGGAAGCCATTAATGGAGGTGTAAGAACATTAATGGTGGATGTAAGAGGCATTAATGAGGGGAGAATTAATGAGGAATGGATGAAGGGAATATGCATTAAATGATGCATTTATGAGAGCATTTAAGAGGCATGGTGAGGGTTTAAGAAGCATGGGTGAGGGTTTAAGGTCAAGCTTGAGAACTTTGATTTTAGAGAGTGGGTTGAATTCCTAATCACAAAATTAGGAATGTGACATCATTAGGAAGTGGATTAGGATGAAATTAAGATTTAGGATTAGGCTTAGCATGGGCAAATAGGCTGGGATGGGCTTGAACCTAGGGTTGAGGTGGTTGAGGAAGTGGATTAGGATGAAATTAAGATTTAGGATTAGGCTTAGGATGGGAGAATAGGATGGGATGGGCTTGAACCCCAGTTTTACTTTCTTTTGGAAGGTTTCCAGGTAACCAAATATTGTGTTATGTATTCTGTATGATTCTTTACTTTCAAGTTATATGCATGAAAAAAAATAAGCTAATCTAATTATGGATTAAAAGGATTAAGTTTTATTGGTTCCTAATTCACCCCCCTCTTAGTCATTGGGTACATCATATAATTCCAACAATTGGTATCAGACCAGTGGTTCTCTTATCAAAATTTTAACACCTTGAGAAAAGATCAGAGGATATGGAAACATACAAACTGGAGAAAGCCATTGAGAATGAAAAGATAGATATTAAAGTGGCCATAGATCAGATCATAAAACTTAAGGGGCATCTCTCTCTTTCCCTAAAGAGAAGAAAAGAATTAGCAGTGTAGATGAATGACAAGAACTATATAGAAGAAAGAATTGAAGAATTTTGAAAAGACAGAAGCTCAAAAGAAGCTGATATAGCCATTGAAGACTTTCTTGCAAAGAATCTCAATTTACATGAAGTCAGAAAATTGAAAAGAGAACATGAATTTAACTCAATCAGAACGTGTGAAGTCATGGAACTAAAGAAAAAAAAAGATGACAGAAATATAGCACAAGAAGATAAAAGACTGCTGCATACAAGATTATAAGAAAAATAAAATGAAATCCAACACTTATCACTTCAGCAAGCTGATTTGGTAAGTCAACTCAACAATGCAACACAAGCTGCTATCAATCAAAGGATAGAAAATGAAAGACTGCAGAACAATCTCAATACTAAAAAGAAAACAAATGAATGTATGATGAATGCACAAACTAGCATGGATCAGGAAACATAACTCAGACATCATGGAAAGACTGGATTAGGTTATACTAAACAAGGTGAATCCTCACAAAAAGGAGCTCAAAGGAACAACAAACCTAAATGCAATCACTGTGGTAAAACATGGCATACATCAAACAAATGTTGGAGCAATGGAAAGTCAAAATTTAATGGTTAATGCTACAATTGCAACAAACATGGACATAAAGAAAGTGAATGCAAAGATAAACCTAAGTTTGAAGGGAAATTCTACAAATGCAACAAACAAGGTCATAAATCTTCCGAGTGCAAAACTAAGAATTGGAATCCTGCTGAACAAATAGCCAAGGTAATTTTTGGTTGGGATTACAACACTTGGTACAAATGTTGTCACTATGGTGAATATGGACACATTGGTTCAAATTGTGTGAAGACTCACTTCAGAAAAAGAGATCCTACTAAGAGATGCTATGTGTGTAAGCAACTCAGACATCTAAGCAAGAATTGTATGAACAGAGAAAAAGTTGATATTGGTTTTGAGAATGGTAAAGCCAAAGTCTCAGAAATCAGAACTCAGATGAGCAAGAAATGGGTAAGGAAATCCTCAGATAATTTAGATCAAAGAAATGAAGGATCTAATGACACCCTAAGCAGTGATATGGGTGGATATATCATTAAAGAATAGGAAAGTAAGGAGATGATTGGAACTATACAATACAAGCCATCCTACATTAGTTTCAGGTAAGAAATACAGTCCATATCCACATATTGATGCATGAGGACATATTGTAGCTCAACCTGAGTCAGAATGTTAGTTACACCCAAGTCACTCTAGCTCACCCGAGATGAGTCAAGCAATATTGATAACTGGAAGGTTAGTTTCAACTGAGCTTCTGATTGAACCTTGGAGAAACACCCAAGTCACGCCAGCTACTATGCACTGAGCATTTAATGAAATACTCTAATGGTTGAAAATATCTTATATATGAAGGATTGTAAAGAGTATTTTTTACAAAGCTTTCAGTTTACAAGTCAATTCAGAGCCCGTAGAAATTTAGTGCAAATTCATGATTGAAAGTGGAGTTTGATTATTTTGTCTAAGAAATATGGCATCCACTTCTAGAAGCAAGGTCAAGAAAGGTTTGGATATGCTAGTAAGGAATACAATTTGTGATCTTCCCGTGTTCAAGCTTCACCTGAAATTTGTAGAGGAGATAGACCCGATGGGAGCTCAATCCCTAATCCCTTAGAGAGTTTTACTATTTAATGACATTCACAGCTTCTATCACTACAACATACAGGAGCTTGCAACCAGTGAGATGAATCAAACATATGAGAAGTTATGTACTGACGGGAAACTGAACCCCAAGCATAAGCACCTCAAAACTAAGGGTTTGACACATATAATGCATATGCTGAGGGAATTCCACACAAAATGGATGAGATATGTTCTTAGTTGTGTTCATGACATGCAACTATGGTTGGATCATCATGTGAAGATCACTAAGAAGATAATTCGCCGTATTACCGGGTTCCCTATGCTAGACAAGCCAAAAGCTACCAAAACCCTAAATAGGGATGAACTAGTAGAGTTACCTCTTACCGAGTGGGATGGTAGAGGCATGAGAGTCAATGGAGTAATAGATATGGAGATGAAATTTGGCATTCATGTGATAGCACACAAGATATACAGCTCGAGCAGACCCAACAGTGTTGCATGGGAAGTTGTTGACTTAGCTTAAAAAGTGGTCAAGAAGAATCTGGTATTCAACCTAGCAGAATTGCAACTCACTCAGTTGAGAAAGAACATGGAGAGCATCTGAGTATCAAAAACCAATTCATGTAAGTTTGGTTCTCTTCTAATCTGCATACTATTTTATGTTGAGAAGTTCTTTTCCTCCCAAGGAACAGTAACATGGAAAAAGGATAGACCAATCATCCATCAAATTAATGAATTCATAGCTGAGATGGGAGATAATTTTGATAGCATTATGGATGGATACTTTGAAAGTTTCAAATAGAAGATGCAGAGTAGATATAGAATTCCCAAACAACTAGTTGAAAAGTACAAAGAAGAAATCTGTTTTCTAGTTGATTGTGATAAATTCTATATACAAGCAGTAAAGCCTAGGGTTGCATGGGTACAACTCCTGCCATATGAAGTTAATAATGATGACATTTTTTTGGCCTTCTTGTAAAAAAAAAGGGGGAAATATCATTGTATAAGAGGGAAATGCCATTGTAAATATCACATGTATAGTGAATAGTGTAGAAGATATATGTTACAATAACAATTTTGAAAAATACAAAAACAAAGTCAGTCAGACCCGAGCAATAGAGAAAATGTAAAAACCTGAGCAATCAGTAAGGGGGAGTTTTGACACATCAGATATATAGTTTAATGATAAGTGTTTTTGTCACTAATGCCAAAGGGGGAGATTGTAGACCTTATGGCAAGACATATTGTCAATTAGTGTCAAAACACTTACACATTTAGTGTTGCCCAAGTATACAGTGTTACCTGAGTATACAGTGTCACCCGAGTGTTTAGCATCACCTGAGTGTTCAACATCACCCGAGTGTTCAACATCACCTGAGTGATAATTTATCACCCGAGTTGTCTTTTGGACCTGAGTGATAGTTTGAAGCCAACTTTGCATATATTGTTAAAAATAAAATTGTTTATTGCAAGCCAACTTATAGAGTTATTTGTTGGATAAATATATATATGTAAGATAGTTTGTTTTATCCAATAATATATGAGAAGAAGATGAATATGATTATGCGAATGGTGGTTTGAGTTAAGTGCAGAAGTGTTTAGGACAACAGAGTCTTATCTATCACATTCAGGTGATCAGTTATATTCAAAGGATCTTATTCAGCAATCACAGTTACACAGAGCAGATCATCAATTGGTTCATTCTCACAGGTGGATCAGTAAAATCCTTTAACAAGGTGGACTTGACAATCCTTTCTTTAAATCTCTTAATCGAGTTGCATTACTTATTGTATTGTAAAAAATCCTTTAACAAGGTGGACCTAACAGTCCTTTCTATGCTCCTAACAAGGCAGACCATTAGAAGTGGTCATTGTAAGCTTTAACAGGCTAAATTTATACTGCAGTACTAAATCTTGTGGGTATCATCCCCACCCTAGTTTTACTTTACTTTGGAAGGTTTATGGGTAACCAAATATTGTGTTATGTGTTATGTATGATTCTTTACTTTCAAGTTATATGCATGCTAAAAAATAAGCTAATCTAATTGTGGATTAAAAGGATTAAGTTTTATTGGCTCCTGATTCACCCCCCCTCTCATTCATTGGGCACATCATATAATTCCAAAAATCATACTTCAACAATTGGTATCAGAGCCAAACCCTTGAATATTAGTCTAGGGGAATCCTGATAATGGAGTACTTTATTATAGCTAAAAGAAAAATGAATAGAGAGAGAAAAGTTGTGGAACAAATCTCTATCAAGTCAAGCAATAAAATGTTGTATCAATCACTGCTGAATATTGATATAAAGTGTGGTTAAGAATATTTATTTGCAGGAGAGGGTACCTATGAACAAGAGTGTGGGGTTGATTTAGAAGGTTAATTTTTAAGAGCTTTGGATATGATTAAGCTACTCAGAAAATAAAATTAGAAATTAGCCCAACATCTCCAACAAGAAAGAAGTTTCAAGTATAAGGTACTCTTAAATCTTAAAAAACTTTATCTTGATTTTGAAGAGTTGAATAAACTAATAATTGGTATAAAGGAAGAAATAGAAGAATCCAATAGAATAGATGAATGTACTAAAATTGATCTTGAATTTAAAGCTAGTAAGTGTCAAACACTTGAAGAAAAAGTAGTCTCTCCAATCAAAGATCTTGAGGGTGTTAAGAAACAGTTGAAAAATAATAATAAATTTGATGAAAGAACAATTAGGTTAAATGAGATGCTTGGTAAGAAAATACAACACAAGTATCTTAGTGCATTAAGATATGTAATAGGACAAATATCTTTAAGTAAGAAAGATTCAGAAAGTGAAATAATTTTTGTGTCTAAAAAATGGGAAAGAATAATGTTTTAAGGTTAGACAAAATCTACGAAAAGGGACAACTTTAAAATATTCTAATATTGTTTCTAAGACTAAAGACGTAAATACATATAGAAATAGAAATGATAGTTTTTCAAGGTATGGTTTATCTCAATTTCATGGTTAGTGTTGTTCATGTCATTCATATGGTAATAGAGTAGTGGATTGATGGATTCAGACAAACAAAGATACTTATAAGTTGTTTAAGACAAGTAAGGTTGTATGTTTTAAGTACAACAATCCTAGCCACATAGAAAAGTATTGTGAAAGGAAACTAGACACTATAAAAATACTAAGAAAGTAAAGCTATGAAGGACTGGAAAAGAAAATAGAGTTTTGAATCTATGCATAATATACAAGAACAAGACTCTTCACCAGTAGCATAAGTCGTATCATTAGGGCAGAAGGAGTTGTCAAATGTTTTATCTTTCAACTCCAAAGAGTTTTCTTTATGTTTTTATAGTTGAATACACGATTCTGTTTTTTGAGATCTTCAAGTGGATTGTGAGTTGTTTGTTTTTTGATAAATTATTAAGTGATAATGTAGTCCAAAAACCTGAAATTCACAAACCTTCATGAAACATTAGTTTAACATACTTTTTCAGTCAAATTTGAAAAAAACTAACTAGGTTAATCAATTTTGAAAGGGAAAGAAAATTAAGAGCATTTCATGGATCTCTAGCTAGAAGGACTAAACAAATGCTCTCAGCTGCAAAACATCCTAAAGTGACCACCCCTAGAATGATAATTATACTAATAATGATGAAAATATGGATCTAAGATGCAAATGTATGCAAATTAAGGTGAATTTCCTTATTCTATGCTCAAAATCTATTTAAACATGGATGATTTTTCCATTATAATGATACTATTCAAGAAAATTTCAATGGTAAATGCCCAATTCAATATGCAATTAAATGTGGATTCTTAAGGGGATTCGCGAGCAAGTTTCTGATAATTACGGCGATCACTGTTTTGTAATTGTGGCGATCATAGTGATTATTATTGATTTCTCTGAGCGAGATTGTGGTTGTTTTTCTCTGCTTTTCTCTACAACAACACTTATTCACATGATTTCATCTATTGGGTCGGCGATTTTTCCATTGATTCTGCTCTACCAAGCTCCAAAATTTTGCTCCAGAAGGTTTTCGCTTTGGGATAAAGAACTCATTTGCATCCTCGGCGACTGTTAGCGAGCAGTCTGAATCAATTTGTGCTATGAGGGCTATCGTAAAAAGAAGAAGCTTGTAAGGGTGGCTGGAGAATTGGTGAAATTACTCTTACTTGTGGCAGCGAATTACCCTTTTTGGGGCCTGTGAATTAGGTAGTAGGAGCAGTTGGTTTACCTTCTACTTTTAGGCCTGTGAATTACTCATATTGGGTCTGATTTTACATAAGAAATTCATCCAAGGTGGTAGCGATCTGGGCTTCTACAACAGTGAATTCTTGATGACAATTGAGGGTGAACTTTACAGTCATTCAAAAATCTAAGAGATTTACAAAAATGGATGCGAAAACAGGCAAATTTTGGCAGACAGCAAAACCAAGATTTAAACCGCGGAAAACCATCTTCAAAAAATTAAGGTATACTGACACCAGGTTTTATGAACAGAGCAAGGCTTTGAAAGAGGATACCAACGATACTGGTTATTTTGGCTACTACTTTAATTGTTGGTTATATGGACACCAAGCTGTGGATTGCCGTCAAAAGAATGTGAGTTCCCCAAGCCCTAACTACGATCATCTTAAAGCTTTTATCGCCAAGAAAAAATAGAAAATCTTGGATGAAAGTAGAGATTCAAAAGAGATTTTTCCCTTGGTAAATAAGCCTACCCTGGGATCTAGGGTTTGCACGGACAAGAAATCTGAAAAATGCACTACTACTCGGCTTCCAAAAGTCTTCACTGTAAAGGATTTAGATAGCCAGTTGATTCATTTTTCCAAAACAAAGTATGCAATGCAGAATTCAAGCAACCCCGGGATTGTGGGGGCCCTAAAACCCAAAGCTGAACCGGCTAAGCAATCCAATGATCCCCATTCTTCCTTGGGGAGAGGGGGTTTTTCAGTGGCCTAGGCGGATCCCGGGGTTGCTAGGTTGAGAAAATATGAGTGGCAAGAGGTAAAAAGAAAGAAGAAGGTAAGATCACATTTTGTGGAGAGAGTGGAGATTCCTCTGAGTAATCCTTTTGATTCACTAAGATTAGAGAAGATCTCTCCAAACATCAGCTCTTATTCTC
>MU226946.1:1761718-1774128 GCA_018584345.1 Thuja plicata
CCATGATTTCTAATGAGGTACTCTCGGAACAAGGTCTCACTGCCTAAGGTAAATTTATTCTTAAAGTTGATAAGTTGACCATTGGTTGTCGAGGAAACTATTATGCATTTCAGGAGGAAGGACTCAAATCGGCACCAAGTATAAGCTCCCTTTGAAGTTATAGGACCGCAGAATGATATCTCAAAATGTGATCAAAATTGTAACTATCATGGTCATTAAAATTTGTAAATTGTAAATTGTTAATTTTTTTGGTAGTGGGTATGCCCACGGACCTATGTATTTATGAAATCTCGACAAAGCTCGAGTCGTGGGAATGCCGACGCATATTTCTATATCAGGTATAGGACTTTTGTCCCGGGCAAGGCTGGAGGTCTTCTCAACCCCACTCTTTCCTACTAGCGCCCGTAGCGAGTGGGGTTATACTGTAAAAATTATTTTGAATATTAATAAAATTCTGGCTTCGGCCTTTTACCGATCAAAAACAAAAAAAACAAAAAAACAAAAAAAAAGTGGATTCTTACTCTAAATGTGAATTGGTGTGTTTACACTAAGAAAATCCTTCTATTTATAGGAATTCCAAAGGGTAGCGGGTGTGGTGCATGATCACCAAGGCTTGGAGGAACACCAAGAGGGTCACATGGATGACCTTAAACATTTCAAGACTAGAATGACTTATAAGGTTCTAAACCATTGTATTTGTGGCCATTAGAGCTAATTTGATGTAATTTGAGTCAAATGAGTAGTTGATATGTTTCAAGTTTCCATGATAAGGCAAGTATCCCTATAAGGGTCACCATGTAATGGGGTAATGGTTATAGCATTTAATAGGTTGATAGGGTAAATAATAAGTGTTTAAAGGTGATAAAATATAAAAATATGGTAATGAGGGGTCATTGGTATATAGTTGCCAAATTGATAATTTAGTTGTCAACTTCACAACATCTTTATGCACTATGTAATGTGGAAAGGTTGGTTTTGTGGCAGTTACAGTCAGATTAATTGATTTGGGGTAGTTTCAAAAATTGGTTGCCAATTATCAAGAACTGACAGAGGTCCATTTATTTGTAATATCTCGAGAAAAAGGAGGGTATGGTTGAAGAGAAGGAAAGTTTGTAAGTTTTTTTCAATAAAAATTATGTATTCACTATATTTCATTGTCTTCTCGGTGTAACAATCCTGGTCTTTGGTTTTTTAAAGGATATGAATGCTATCTTTATGCTAAGTTTGGATTTAGTATGTTATTAAACTAAATCAACTCCATTTTAGTTCTGGAACGACCTCATTTGGTTGAAATATCAGAGAGATATCTCTGTTTGAGTGCAGGTTGCCAAAACCCTAATTAAGGGTAACCCAAGAGGGAAAGATGTAAAGTATTTTGTAGATTCATGACTTATAGCCCCTCTCATTTGGGAAGGATATTGGAGAGGATTTAATCTAACTTCCCATAGAGTTTTATAATCCCATGTAGGAGTTGACATGTGATTGGTTGTAGAGAAGTGACTGAACAATCACATAAAACAATATATTGACTGTCACAGTCTTGAGCACTTGGCTTTGTCCACAAAAGAAGGAGTTAGGGTCTTGGAGGCATATATAAGTGGTTTAGGGTGAGTCCCCCTTCATGTACAAGGCTTTGGAGAAGATAGAGTTCCCAAGGGAAGGGTTAGAACAACCAAAGTTTAGAGATTTGACATGACTATCCCAGTATGATAGTGATATAGTAAGTTGTTTTTCTTTGAATAGAAGTTGTGTTTGATGGATTTAGTGGATAGGAATGGGTGTGAGAAAATTATTTAAGATTTTTTAAGGTGTCTCTCATGGTAGGGGACATGGAAAAAATCTTTGGGGAATATTTTAGGTGATTGTCTTCATAGTGGAAGATTGAGTGTCTTAAGAAACAAAGAACAACTAGTGTTTCTTGTAGGTCAAGTTGGGTCAAGTAGTGAGTCATTTGAAGAAAGGTGTAAGGGTTCTCTATGTTTAGTGGGTTGAGGAGAATCCAAAGGTAAGGGTTAGTTTCAAAACAAGAGACTAGAGGGAAGTGTGTTGAAGGATTGTATATGAGGACAATTTTGAGTAAATGTAAGAGGATCAGAGATTGAATGATCAAGTGGAGTAGATTGTGTTTATTATGTGGAGCCTAGTGGAAAATATACTAGTCTTGAAGATTGAATGAGGATTGATAGGTCTTGAGAGTGGGTGGATTAATGCGAGTGATACTAGGTTGGAGGACTAGAGAATTTTTGTCATAAGTAAAACCACTTGGCTCTGCATTAGGGTGAGCTTGATTAACCAAGGTCAAAGTAGGGTTGAGGTTAAGGTTGAGTGATGGGTTTCAAATAGGGGACAAGATGAAAAAATGAGTGGTGATGATATCAAAGGATAAATGAGTGGCTAGGATATAAAAGCCTTGGAGTGATCCATGTGATCTCAACCCTTTCTTCTCATTGGCTAATTGATTCTTTGTCCGCTTTGTTAAAATTTGGAATTAATTGAACCAATTAATTAAATTAGCCATGTAGGGGAATTAAATGGGTTGAATTTGATTTATTTAATTGGACTATATAACTAATTCATTTAATCAATTACATAGTTTAATTATAATCCCTTTTGGCTTAGATTTAATTAATTAATAACTTTGTTAATTAATCCATTATGTTGAACTGATTCGACCCCTTTTGACTTTGGTTGACCAGGTTGACCAATTTAGGGTGTCTACAAATGCCCCTCTTTGAATCAATTTGCGAAGTGCACTAGTTCAAAGAATACCTGATGTTTGATGTCTGATGTTGATTCGATGTTCGATCTGATGGGATACTGATGATGATGCTCTGATGTGAATCCCTGATATGATAATGTCGATATGATGTTGATACGATGCTGATGTGATCCTGATGTCATTTTCCTGACAGCGTGATACCTATGTTGTGAAAATTGTTCAATTTTAATACCTTGATGTAAAAGAATAATTTTGACGTCTGATGTCTCCGATTTTAAAAAGTGCCCTAATTTGCAAAACTATGCACCTTGGGGCCAACACGCCCCCTCAGGATTAAAATTGAGATGATGTTGCAAGTATTGGCACAAAAAAATTTATTTTGATTGCAAAAAATTGATGAAAATCAACCTTGTCGATTTGAATCTCAAAAAAAATGAGGAATGGTGAAGTTGATAAACAACCTCAAAGTGTCATGATGAAAAATGCTCCTTAGTGAGAAAACAAATCCCACCAAAATACCTCCCAGTTGCAAACAAATGGCTTTGAAAAGGTGCAAAATGCATTTGGAAGCTCATTATGCAACTTGGTGGTTTAGAGTGTTTTGGTGCAAAGTGATTGGGAAACTAAAAAATGGTGGTTCCGAACGCAGATCCCCAGTTCGAGAGAGTTCACTGGTATTAGAGACCACAGGAGTACGAACCCTTGGTATGTGTCACAAAAAAACCCCTCTTTGATTGCATGATTTGAAAAGGTGAAAAAATGGCTTTGAAAAGGTGCAAAATGCATTTGGAAGCTCATTATGCAACTTGGTGGTTTAGAGTGTTTTGGTGCAAAGTGATTGGGAAGCTAAAAAATGGTGGTTCCTGATGCAGATCACCGGTTTGAGAGAGTCCACCAGTATCATAGACAATTGGAGTACGACCCCCTGATATGTGTCACAAAAAAGCCCTCTTTGATTGCATGATTTGGCCCTTTTGTAGAAACTAGGGTTTGATGAAATATTTTGCATTTTGTGATGAATTTGATGAAAAAATCATGAAATTTGTGTTTTTAAGGCCGAGCGAGTAGAGCTCGACCTTGAGTAGGTCGAGCTTGCTTGCGGCGCAAGGGAGGAGGTGGTGCGTGGGGAGGAGGAGGGAGGGTGGAGCGCGTGGGGTTTTTAAAATTTTATTTTATTTATTTTATTTTTATTTTTTTAATATTTAATTTTTGGTTTTTTGGTTTTGTTTAATTTAATTTTAATTAATTAATTTTTTTTTGAATTTTAGATTTTTGAAATTGTTTTATATTTTTTTGATTTGTTAATTGATTTTTGATTTTTTTTAATTTGTGATTGATATTTCCAATTGATGCTGTCAATTTTTTTTTATTTCTCCTTCGATTGTATTGACATTTTGGATGTTTTTTGCTGATTTTTTGATGTGAGTGTCAATTTTTTGCATGTCTAATTCTAGATCATAGGTGTATAATTATGCCTCGATTTGCGTGACAAGAGTGATATGTCATGAGAGGTACGATATTCTTGTTACCCTGTAGATTTTGATTGCTGTCAAGATCTGAGTGTATAGATGAATGTGAGAATGTGAGTATCATGTCAGTTAGTGTAGGGTAATCGATAATAGATCAATGTAGTATTGATGTTAACCTAATAGGATAGAATAGATGATGGGTTTCATCCTCTCGATATAGAGGTTGAAAATTTGATGTGCTCACCAGGATCCTGTAAATCTCATATGAGTAAGTAGATAATAGAAAATGATTGACTTGAGACAATTGATCTGATATTGTTGTTGGTTGTATGACTATAATAGGTTCAACTAGATAAGATGAATATGAGGGTGACGTACCCTAAACCCTTAGCGTTGATTGCACATTTATCCCCAGAGGAGCGACATATATTCAAATGATGTGGATTATGATATTTGTTGAGTACGCCCTAGATTCAGCTAAATTAGGGGCTATTGACAACAATGACAGAGAGATGACACAACCGCCATAATACCTTTCATTTTCTCACCGGAGAGACGACCATCACACTTGAGGATATATACCGGATTTTGTGGATCTCAGTTATGGGGGAGTTAGTGCACTTTGATCCTTATGATGATCAATCTGTAGTACACTAAGTATTTGAGGATGAGAAGATTAGAGGCCATACATTGACCTGGGATACGATGATGCAAAGACATTATGCCCCACTTCCCATAGTTCTATTAGCCTTGATAGGAGGATTCCTCATGCCTAATCAGAGAGCACATGGATTTCACATTGGTTGGGGTTGTTTATTGGAGGATATGCTTACGAGACCATGTCTCTTTGCTTGGGGTACATGCATTCTAGCCTATTTATATCATGAGCTTCATTAGGTGGTTTATGAGCGTGAAATAGATTTATCAGCTAGTGCCATAGTGTTATAGATTTGGGTATGGGAGCATCTTCTATTAACCCGACCAATTGCAGAGAAAGCACGAGAGGAGGGTCATCCCTTCATTTATGGATACAGTGGTTTGATTATCTAACCAAAGCTATACAAGTTAGAGTGTTGGAGGAGACAGATTGATGATCTAGATACTCTCTGTTGGAGACCTTATCTGGGATGTGAGGAGTGATGCAAGGATCATCAAGAGGTGATCTATATGTTCACATCAAGATGGTTGATTGGTCATACACCTTACATTATTGAGAGATTCATCATTACTAGAGTATGATGACAGTTCGAACAAACCCAGGGTTTTCCCTAGGGGTTAGCTATGTATGGACATACCCGAAAGGAGAAACCTTCCTGGGGACCATGTGCATCATGTGAGGCATCTAGAGATTATTTTCACATATTAGTTCTCATTGCTTAGGATTATGAGGATGATGTAATGGATGCGGGTGTGACTTAGGAGTATAAATTGTATGCACCCTAAAATGGTCGCCTAGACTGTGGGCCCCATTTATCATTTTATCATTTTATCAAATTTCTGAATCAATGCTTTGGAACATTTTCAATTCAAATCAGTTTTCTTGATCAAATTGTAATTAATTCAATTATTCAATCATTTCAATATTTCCTAAGGTTTGATCATTTTTATTTAATTAACAGATTTAATCTCCCTTTTAATTGAATAAAATTCCTCTTATTTAATTAAATTCAATTTCCCCCATTTAATTAAATAAAATTCTTATAATTTATTTAATTATAAAGAAAACCCCTCTTTTAATTAAATAAATAAAAATCCCCACTTAAAGCACTTTATTTGTTGAAAAAGGCAATAAATTAAATTAAATTAAATAAAAATCCTTTTTTCATCACATCTTCCTAAGTGGTGGGTTTTTGCCTCTTAATCATAGCCTTTGATTTTTGCCTCTTAATCTCAACCATTCACTTTCCTTTAAAAGGAGACCTCTCCTTCTCATTTTCATATCATCTTTTTCATAGTATTGTTATGCTGCAGGTTTGGAGAGCGATTTTGGAGGAGGATTTGAGCACTTGAGCTTGGATATTGCAACTTCTCTCTTCTTGTCTCATTCTTCTTACATCCATGGCTACTCATGTAGATTAGATTCATTTTTATTTCCATAGATTAATCTTGCATTTGTATTTCCTTTCATAAATTAATCATGCATTGTTATCATTTAGATTAATTTCTTTTCATGCATTGCAATCATATAGAGTAGATCTCATTTTCATGCATTTGAATCTCTTATTTCATGGTGTACTTGCATAGGCACTAACTAGGTCAATCTGAGGGCCTCTATTTCACACCTTTGCACTCCATGACTAGAGAGCTATGGATCGATATTTGAGGCCTCATTCTTGAGCCACCTTGGATGGAATGATTCATAGAAGTGTGTCAACATTTTAGCACACATAAACAGTGGTTTTTAACACATCCCTTTCCATAATTATCTTCACTAGATGAGCCAATTCCTCCCTTCTAGAGTGATGATGATGATGAGGACCAACGTTGATGACCTATGAGATATGGAGGATGATGGAGAGATTGCATAGATGAGGAGAATACAGGATCTGATGATATCCCAGTGAATGCAGTAAAAGGGAGAGGTGGTAGAGTGATTGGTCGAGGAGCTGGTGGTGATGAGAATGACCATGTAGGAGATGATGGTGGTCATGGGGGAGATGTTAGTGATCATGGAGGGAATGATATTTTAGGTTTAGGTAATACTGAGAGGGGGGCGAATCAGTATTACAACACTTCTAATAAACTTTAAACCAATTCCACATAAACCATAAGCATGCTGAAATCAAAGGAACATAAAAAAATAAAAAAATAATCATAAAAACATTATTTGTTGTCAATGAAACCCTAACCAAGGGAAAACCCCGGTGGGGATGGTACCCAAAATAATGCACTAAAGTATAGTGTCTCTGTTAAGAGACCTAGTCCTATTAGGAGATGAATATTACATAGTACAACTCCTTGTTAGAGGAATACAACCCTGTTAAAGGTATACAACACCTTGTTAGGGTCCAACTGAGTTTACAAATCTTACAATAATACTTCTGTTACAAAGTGTTCTCCATAATGAACAAAACAAGAATTTTCGATACTTAGATAGTTCCATTCATAGTTCTTAAATAATCTCTATCAATCCTCTGCTCTATCATTCACATCTCATACACATCACATATCCATCAATACATCCATCTATCACATCTATCACATCTATATCTTTTCTCTAAAAAAGATCTTCATATATATATATATATATCATTTCTCTTTACCAACTCGACTCTCTTAACCAAATAGTACATAGTCAACTCTCAATACAAAATACAATTAATAATGAAAATATCAAATGCATAGTCAGTACTCTTACATAATCAAAATATATATTATCCACAACCATAATATAACTTAGCTTTCCAGGAGTCCATGTCATACTCCTGAAATCATCGCTTCAGTTCAACTTCTCTGTATCATTGTTCTACTGATGTTGCATGTCTTCAATTCTCTGTAACTCTCTATAATTGTCACCAAAATCAAATTGATCTTAGATGTAGGCCATACATACCCCATAGTATCTTCCTCTAAGATCACTCATCATAAATCATAAATTTTGATCTTCAATACCCAAAATACCTCTATATTTATGCTTCTATACTTAGTCGATTCCAAAATTGAATTGCCAAAACTTAACTTCAAATCAATCGATCAATATGCTAGATGTGTTTCCATAAATGACAACCAAAAAGTGATGTAACACACAAAAATGATCAATTTCAAACATGATAATGATCATGGAGAGGATGGTAGTAATCATGATGGAGTTGCTGTAGAGAGGAGATTGTTGTTTCCATATCAGGGATAGGTATCTTGCAGAGCTAGGTCAGGTATAGTACAGGTTATGTAGAGAGGTATCCTAGGTCAAGATATGCAGAGGTTGTATGGGGATTTTCTTACAACATAGTCATACATCATATTATTACATGGAAGGATTCAAAGACTTGAGGCTATGTTAGCTTCTACCGAGTCACAAAGAGATCATGATATTGATACCATGGAGGCCGAGTTAGTAGCTACTAGGTCACAGCGAGATCATGCTATACAATAGCAAGGAGTAGTAGAGGATATATCCCAATGGCTAGAGAAGGTGTCTAGAGATGGTATGACTAGACATACCATGCTATATATGTGAGAGGAGATCAAGAGAGGTGAGTTCTATCACACTTTATATCATGAGTTATTTTCAGCAGGTGAGAGTGCTTGTTCTTATATACAAAGTGTCAAAGGTGGTGCCTCATGGTAGGTTGTGAGTAGAGGAGTATTAGGTCCATCTCCTAGACCTTCGAGGGGACCAGATGCAAGGATAGGTGATGGTGTAGGACCATCGACCGGTGTAGGTACAAGTTCCGGTATAGGTGCAGGTACATGTGGAAATAATTTGATGGGTCACCTGACAGATTCAGGAGGCAGTCATGCTTAGATCTTCTTGATTATATCAGATTTTATTATGATGACATATGTATCA
Organism: Thuja plicata; assembly: GCA_018584345.1. Taxonomy (NCBI): domain Eukaryota; kingdom Viridiplantae; phylum Streptophyta; class Pinopsida; order Cupressales; family Cupressaceae; genus Thuja; species Thuja plicata. The sequence continues at coordinate 1,770,417 of MU226946.1, forward strand.
CCTTTGATGATGTACTATTGATATATCTTGATGTGTACCTTTATGATGTAAACACTTATTATTTTGGACATTGGCGAGGCCTTACCCCTTCCTTATGCTGATGTTCTTCTTTGATTTCATTATATGTGGATTTTTATGAGTTTGACAATTTATGATGATGCTAGGAGACATTTGATGGATGCAGTTTATATGATTCTATCTATATGCATACATTTGTGGTTTTTTATGCAGGTTGTATGTATGCATATACTATACATTTGATGTTTAATGTATGTATTCCCTAAAAAAAATGGAAAATGATGTTTTATCTTTCTATGGATGCACAATATGGATGTGATGATTCTAGGTGATAATGCAATGCTTTATGTATATGATGGTGATTTATAATGATGGAATGCTTATGGATAATATTTAATGTAACTTTATGTAAGGTCACTAAATGATAATGAAATGCACCTAAACAAGGATAACTAATACATAATATAATGATAAATTAACGGTGAATGAAATGATCCTAAAAATACAAGTGTTCCTAAATGCATATGAAATGCCCCTAATGGATGTAATTTGTGAGATGTAAATGAGATGTATTGTTTTTGATAAAGTCACATGTATTCCAATGAAAGAAGAATTATTGATAGTTTGAATTGGATATTTGACCCCCCGTTTCCTTGAGAAATCCCATAATGCAAGATTTAATCTAACATGAATGCAATATACAAATGCAACCTAAAAATGTTCACTTTTAAATGGATTTCTATTTTTGCAAGTATCATCATTGAGATTTTTGGTAATCATTTGGAAACTGGTACAACCCTCACTAGTGACATTTCAAAACCATGATAGTATGAATATTCAATTGACCACTTCCATCATTGAAGTTATGTAATAATTAAAATCAATACAACACTCATTGGTAATATTTCACCACCATGAAGGTATGAATACCGATTTTGTCAGATTCAATGTTGCAAGTGGATTTTGGCATTAAGATATGACCAATCTAAATGGACAAGGTATCCATTTGCGTAAAAAAATAAAGGATGATCCCTATTGATAGAAATTTTTTCTCATTGATTCTTTGATGATCATGTCATTAGAATAACTTGCATATGTCTAGAAATTAACCTTACAAGCATAAAAAAATTTAAAAAATTAATGTCTCCATCATTGCGTATCTAGTTCAAAACATCATTGATAGGATAAAAAGACATGATAAAAAAATCAAGAAACAACATTGAACTAACTTTTATTTTTGTTTATTGATCCATTTCTTTAGAAAACTATCCATCCAATTTTGATCATGTGTTCATAATGATTGATGTTGATGTATCAACTTAGCATTTGATTGCATAGCCTTTGAATTTGATATGAGTCATATGTTTGGATTGTAGAAATTAGATAGTTGGATCAATCGATAAGTGTCAAAGATTGTGATTCTTGATTTTTGATGAAGGTATTTGAAATCTCGCTCACTACAACATTTGAGACCATTTTTTGATGGCTACGTGTCACTTTTCCAACACTGTCTAGTCGGCCAAGCGACAGAGCCAGTGTTTCAATTTTGGTGTCGGAACCACCGGTGGCTGTACCATCTATCATTATTGTGATGGTATAAACCATCACAATACAAGCTGGCTATGATTTTTATAATGTTGTCATTACATATTTTATCTGTCGCTATTACGACACCTAGGCATCGCATTTTTTGTGTTAACCATTGTAGTTTGCACCGTCTAAAAACTTTAGCATGCTGTCATTATAGTTTGTGGGTGTCACAATTACAACAAACATGTGGTGGATTTTCTATACATGCAATGTCAAGCCGTCAGCAATTGTCGACGGCTGGATGTTGCATGTATAGCAAATCCATCACACATCTCTCATAATTGCGATGGTTATAAAAAAAAATGTGACGTGTAAGTGTCACAATATGAGTCGGCTATGATGTTTAGCATGCTGTCATTACATATTTTATCTATCACTATTTTGACACCTAGGCGTCACATTGTTTGTGTTAACCGTCGCAGTTTGCACAGTCTAAAGACTTCAGCATGTCATCGCTACAGTTTATGGGTGTCACAATTACGACAAATGTGCGATGTATTTTCTGTACATGCGACATCCAGACGTCGACAATTGCCAATGGCTGGATGTCGCATGTATTTTTTAGTGTCCCTTTAGAGTTTTTAAGAGTTTGTTTGGTTCTTTTTTCACTTGATGATTGTTGGATTTCATTACTAAATCTATCTAATATTAAGGGTAAGAATCTTCATTTGATGATTGTTGGATTTCATTACTAAATCTATCTAATATTAAGGGTAAGAATCTTCATTTGTTTGGTTCTTTGTTCACTTGATGATTGTTGGATTTCATTACTAAATTTATCTAATATTAAGGGTAAGAATATTAAGGATAATACATTTGTCAATTCAGTGAAGATGCTGGAACTTAAACACAAATTGAGCCTCTATTAAGAACATCTTCAATTTCTAGCAAGGGTAATAATCTTTATTTCATATTTCTAGTAAATTCTATTACTAGGCATTATCATATGTTTTGGCTTTGCGGGAGATATTGTATTGGGGCTGAACTTCTTTAAGAACTTGAGTAATCAAGGAGAATTGACTAAACTGGTTAAAGTCCATGCTTTTGCTAGCAGAATGTTGTCAATGAATTATGGTATCCTAAATTATACAGTTAGAATTAAGTGGCAACATCGCATTAAGTCTAGACCTTGTGGACGAATCAATTCATAGAGGTCCATTACATGAGCTTGGACAACTTGTTTATTTGGGTTCTAATTTGTGGTGTAATTTTATCTATGCAAATACCCACCCACTCTGGTTATTTTGTTAACAAGTTTCATTATTGAATATCAGTTATTAACAGCTATAGCAATTTTGGTCCCTTTTGCTAGAATTCTCAGTGTATTAAATATTTTATGCTTTTTGAACAACTATATGCTACTAGGAGAAATCTCATGCATCTTTAAAGTGTGTTTTTGTAACTGAAAATGTTTCTCAGTCATGTTTTCTTGTTTGTTTACCTTGGAATCACAAGAGACAGTTGAGTTTGGATTTCTTTGTTTGATGAATGTATCCACTGGTAATTTTCTTTTTAGTAATTGTGGTTTTACTTATTTTGGAACCACGATTTTATGTTCTTTATTGGGATAATTTTATTAGCGGTTGGCCAAATAAATGTAAAACAATTGGTATTACCAAATTAGTTCATCCAAAAACTAGAAGACTGTGATTGCCTGATAAGTACAAGTAGGATTCGTGAAAAGAAATCAAGTGCCTAAAATGAAATAACTAAATAAAATTTAGAAATAAGCATACCATTTATGGTTAGCTATTCAAAGCTTCTTTTCCTCCTAGTTTTTAGAATGAATTTAGAGTAACTGAGAGGGGAGGTGTGAATCAGTTATCCTCAGGTCTAGATGTAGCAAATAAAAACTTTCTGTACTTCAGATCTACTCGGTAGCAGTAGCATAAATTAATAACTTTAATCATGCAGTTTACTGTCAATTGAAATTAGCTTGTAGTAACATAACAGTAAAGTAAACCATAAGAATTAACCCAAGTTGACACAAGTATTTAACATGGAAACCCAATATGGGAAAAACCACCAGTAACATGCTACCAAGTTTTCACTCTTCTAAAGTGATGCCCTGTGAGGAGCCAACCCTGTTAAAGGTTACAATAAC
>MU226946.1:1810423-1827897 GCA_018584345.1 Thuja plicata
TTGTAACACTTTATAGAATGTGAAAGGGTAAATATAATCATGATTAATTAATTGGACTAATTGATGGATTAATTCTTTGATAATTAAATAGTTATTACTTTTCCCGATAAATACTTTTAATAATTTGTAGTTATTAAATATGTTGATTCAAATATTTTTATTGTAGAATAAAGTTTATTAGAGATTTTCATTGCTTATCGATTTGGTAAGTTTAGCGATCGGTCGAAGCTAATAAGATAAGAGAAACCTATTAGTATATGTTAATCTTTTAGAGGGATTTTTAAGCGTGTATTTACTAAGCTTTATAAAAAATTATATCGTCCTAATCACTATACTGAACAAATTGGATAAACCTAATATTATATGCAAAAATAAGTTAATAATTTTATTAACTTAGACTTTTACTATGGAAATATCTAAACAAGACTCTTCATTAAATAGTATGGAAATTTGAATTATACTGATTTTAAATTAGTATGGACAGAAGATTAATTAAAGATATATTTAAACACTAGGTAAAACAACTTAATCACGATGATATTATTTTTACGTGGCCAATATATGTGGCCAGTATACTGGCCAATGTAAAAATAGTGTTATGGTGTCTCCTCTTTTAATCTTGCAAACATTAGTACCCTCAAAGGTAATGAAGTATTTAAATAAACATCATTATTACTTATTAATCAGAATTAATTAAAGTAGTTTAGGTTTATTTTATAAACTGAATAAATTAAAACATTTATTAAATTATTTTCTTCATTAAACGTAGTATTCGTCGAACATTGTTATTTATAGCTTATATAAAGTATCCTTCGAGATTGGAGTTTTCAGGAACATAGTTATGTTATCATTGTGAATGGAGTTGTAAGATAATAGTAGGATTAACGCACATAATAGTTTGGAATGGTTAATGTTTTTCAAGTGGATCTTGCACCTTGCTAGTATTATGATCAAATCAAACCTAAGGTGACATGAGGGTTAAGGGTTGTTGACACGCAGTCACGATCCCCCTTGACCCTACAAGGGTTCTTGTTGCTTATGTGTCCTAATCCTCTTATCCTTCATGCATTGTCCTAAACTTAGCAAGCTTGGTTTACACTTTCTTCTACTTTCTCCTAGACATTTGCAATGTCTCAAAAAAAAAGTTGTTGCATTTTTGGGAGCAAATTTTTGTGCATGACAAATAGTGAAGCTAGTGTGGCCATGCCATCTTCTGCTTTTTTCTCTAATTTGGGTATTTTATCAAATGTGATCTATACAAAATACTTTTTGAATTCATCAATCATCCTTTTATAAGGCATGAGCTTTTCATCTTTAGTTTGGTATTCATTATTAATCTGATTGATGAATAATTGGGAATCTCCATAAATTTTTATTTCTATAATCCTTCATTCTAAAGCCATTTGAGTCCTATCACAAGAGCTTCATACTCTGCTATATTATTGGTGCATGGAAATAGAAATTTGATTGATTTGGGGATTGTGAAACCTTGGGGTGTAATGAAGAGAAATCGTGCCCCCAAGCCATGTCGAGTATAGGAACCATCAAAGTATAACTTCCATGTCTTTGGCTCACTAGTAAGGATACTTGCATCTAGAAACTCCACTTGAATTATTTACTCACTTGAGAGTGGTGATTCTTCTAGTTGACCTGCAATAACTTGTCCCTTAATAGATTTATGGTCCACATACTCAATATCGAACTCACTTAATACCATGACCCACTTGGCTAGCCTCCCTGTGAGAGTTGATTTGCTAAGAAGATATTTGAGTGGATCTATTTTAGCAATGAGTCAGGCTTTATGTGCAAGCATATAATGTCAGAGATTTTGAGAGACAAATATGACTACCAAGCATGTTGTTTCTAAAAAAGTATAATTGAGCTCATATTTTACTAAAGTTCTACTAATATAGTAGATTTTTTATTTATTTTCATTTGTCATCTTCTTGTGCTAACATGGCCCCCAATGAATTTTCAGTTGTTGATATGTATAGAATTAAAGGTTTTCCTAGTATTGGAGCCATTAGAACTAGAGGATTTGTCAAATTTATCTTTAAAAGAGAAAAGGCCTCTTCACATTTACTATCCCATTGAAATAGGATGTCTTTGTGCAAAAATTGAGTAAAGGAATGATATTTTTCCGCCAATTGGGATATGAATCTTCTAATAGATTGTAGCCTTCCTAGAAAAGACCTCAATTGACTAATATTTCTTGGTGCCCCCATTTCCTAACAATTTTCCCAATTGAACACCAAAGACACACTTTTTTAGGATTTAGCCTTGCATGGAATTGTTCCAATCTTGTGAAGATTTTATCAAGTATGGGTAGATGTTCCTTTCTGGTATAAGATTTTGCAATAATATAATATACATAGTCCTCCATAAATGTATGCATCATGTCATGGAATATGGTCATCATGGCCCTTTGATAGGTTGCCCCTGCATTCTTAAGACCAAATGACATCACGTTCCAGCAATAAGTACCCCAGGGACAAGTAAAATCCATCTTATCTTGATCTTCTAGAGCTATCTTTATTTGATTATATCCACTAAAACCATCCATTAAGGAAAACATATAATGCCACACTATCAGATCTACTATAGTATCAATGTTAGGAAGCGAGAAATCATCTTTGGGATATTCTTTATTTAAATCTTGAAATTCGGTGCAAATCCTTATGCTTTTATCACTTTTGGAAACATGTACAATGTCGAAAATCCAGGATACATATGTAATGGACCAAATAATTCCTATGTCCAAGAGTTTATTTAACTCCACTTTAAACAATAATGCCACATGTGGATTCATCTTTCTCAATTTTTTCTTTACTGGTATAACTCTCGGAGCTATGTTGAGGTGGTGCATTATTAGATTTGCATCAAATCCTAGCATATCAGCATAGGACCATGAAAAATTCAGTTGTCTTTCTTTGAAAAATTCAATGAATTTCTCCCTTTCTTCTATAAATAAAGATGTAGCTAAATGGATGATATTTGGTTCTGCCTTCATTCCAACATTTATCTTTTCTGTTGGCTCTATCAAGATATCTGTTCTTTGTTCATGATGGTTAGGTAGAATGTCAATTCTCTCATCCTTAAGTGCCATAATTGGGTTTTCACCTTTGGATACGTCATTCATTTTTACTATTTTTGGATCTAGTACTACCACATGGTGGTTTTCACCACTAGATATTTTATTGTTTTTTTTTGTTTTTCCTTTTTTCTTGTTGACTGAGAAACTTGACATTTCCCCCCATTGCTGCCTCTTGATATGATTCATGGGTGGAGGAAGGTTCAAATGGATTTAGGTGTAGATATATGGAACGATCATCTTGGAATTATGTATATCAATTGTCTTGAGTTCATCCTAATCAATCAATTCAGGATGAACAAGGGGTAAAGGATCAATTGGAAAATTTGAGTCAATGGGAGTTGGGGTCATGATTTCATTTGTAGGTTCATACATATTATCATGTAAGTCAATAACATGTGTTTCCTAAAGATGGTGCATAGTGATAGGATCAAAATATCCCTCACTAGAGTCCTCTCAAGTTTCTTGTGGGAAAAACTATTGTACATTAAACCTAGAGCTAGATTCTCCTAAGAAAGAGGGCACATAATGCTCTCCTATCCATTCTTGGTTTGTACTTAGAATTTCCTTTGGTGTAGAAGTGTAAGAATGAATAAAATATACCTAATTATCATGACAAGATGTCTTATCTAATGAATCCCATTCATATCTATTTGAATCATCTTCGCTTTCTGAATCCTACATGTTAATGTGTTCATAAGGATTAGTGAATTTTTTTTTACCATTACCATGCTCATGATATCCTGTTCCTGATTTTTCCTCACTTGACCTCCATGGGGGATATATAGGTTCTAACAACCCTTTATTTCTTTTTCCTAAATGTCCTCTTCCTTTGTAACCCATCTTTTGCATGATATCAAATCCTTTACCATATTGGTGCATGGGAATACTAATGTTTAACACACTTTCACTTGTTCCCTCCTTATCTTTGTATAACCATTTGAGCACATTATTGTCTTCTTGTATCTCTGCTGGGGTATTATATATAACAAAATTATCATTATACTTGCGAGTAAGTGTTTGATTTAGTATGACCAAGGGTTTATCATGTGATTTAGGAGAAGTTGGCATATCCATCAATGAGATAGAGCATTCTCTAACTCCTTTTTTCTTTATCTTGTATTATTTTTCAAAATTTTTCATCAGAGTGTCCATCTTTTTGTAATGTGCCACCTTATCCTATTCTCTTTCTAATCGTGATCCCTCTTGAATGACATAATTTGATGTTGAGGAATTAGGGTTTTCTTTATTTGTTTTAGAAAGCTAACTTTCTCCTTACCTTTCTTAGATAGAGTAGGAATAGTTTCTTCATAAATTGAGGTAGTGGGCTTATCATTTGGATCTTCTTTATCCTTTGATGTGGAGGGTGAATTTATCCTAGGAGCTTACTCCTTAGACTATTCTGAATGTGAGGAAGATGTAGAAGCCTCATTATTCTGGGGTACAAAGGAATATGTTATCGGTTTGATATGATTGCGATATTGAAATGGGTTAAGATCTCTGCTGATAGTTATTTCCTTTTAAAAATAAGGAAATTTAAAACACTGATGGTAGGTAGATGGAACAAATTTCATCTCATGTATCCATGGCCTTCCCAACAATATCTTGTAGGTCAACTTAAGACCAAGTACTTGACAAACTGTTTCTTTCTGGATAGGTCCTACCTGAATAGGTAGAATGACCGTTCCTTTAAAAGATCTCTCCTCATCATCATATGCTTTAATATATATTTTTCTCTTTGGATCCACTGATTCTTCAGAATAACCCAATTATTTTACCAAATTAGGGTACAAATGTTCAGGCCGACACCTCCATCAATTAGGAATCTTTTGAACCTATGCTTTTGGATTAGGACTTCTATATGCAAGGGAAAATTTTGTGGATGATTTAAAGACATGTCATCTTGCTATGAAAAGGATAGGAAATGTGGTGCAATAAGATGACTAACCATGTTTTGAAATTGGTCCACATCTAGATTGGTAGGAACCATTGTGTGTACCAAAGCTTTTTCCAGGATCTCCTTATGTGTGGATGATAGTTTTAAAAACTCCAAGATTGAAATTTGTGCGGGAGTTTTTTGAACTTGATCCATCAAATTATAGTTCTTGGAAGGAAATTATGAAATATTAGGTCTTGTCACAATGTTGGAAGTTTCAGGTAGAATCACTTTCAATGCTTGCCCCCAAGTGATAACATTGGTGGGCTCTTTATTTTGTTTGTCTTTGATCACTATGACATTAATGGTGTTCTCATAGCTAGATAAATAATTGATTGTATTGTCATAGGTATGAGAAAAATTTACCTTATGATATCCCTTTTGATTCTATTGATTAATCTTTGAAGATTCACCCTTCTCATGATTTAGAAAGGGATTTTTAAAGGTCGCGTGATCTTTATTATTCTTGGGTCCATCAACTTCAATAATACCATTGTCAATGAGGTCTTGCACCACATGTTTCAACTTCACACAATCAGTCATTTTGTGCCCTTGATTATGGCGATATTCACAATGATTAGAATCACTCCACCATGATGGATTTATTTGAGGTTCATATGGTCTTACCTCTGGGAAAGTTATAAGTTTGTTGACAACAAGTGTTCTTAGGTTCGGGTCAAGTGTTTCCCCCAATGGAGTAAACTTTGTCTATGGTCTTGGAGTAAATTGAGCCATAAATTTAGTTTTAGGATTGACACTTCCTTGATTGTTGTTGGAAGAGTTTGCATTATTAAAGGAATTATTGGGGGATTGGTTAACATTATTATTCTGATTAGTGGAACCCCTTGAAAGATTGAAAAGTTTTGGTTTGAGATTGTGAGCTTCCACTACTCAATCATTGACTAAATTTTTGTTGGTATTCTTCATCCAAAACTTTAGTTTATCATTATTAGTATTCTTTAAATAATTGTTGTTAAAGGTTTTTTTCTTGTTTGAAAATGTTTTATTATCCTTGTAGAGCTTTAGTTCCCCACTTCCTACTAAAGAATCCTCTATTTGGACTCCATTTTCTATCACCTTTTCAAAATTTGGTGGACAATTAATTTGTGACTTGAATTTTATTTTAGTCACCAAACTATTTTTAAATATATTCATTTTTTCCTTTTCAGGTATACTTCATGGATATTTCGTAAAAAATATTCTTCATCTTTTTAGAAAGCTCAAAAAGGCTTCCCCATTTTTTGCTTTGTATTTCATAGGTCTAACATGGTAATCTCTCATTGAACGTTGTAGGAATATTGATTAACAAATTTGGATATTAATTACTCAAAAGTATTTATACCCAGAGGTAACTTCAAAAACCATTCCAAAGCTAACCCACCAAGGCTTCAGAGAGAAAACCTCATCAAATAGGTAGGTTCATGGAGAAATTCCATGCTTAAGGTAACAAATTCTCTTATGTGGTCTTTTGGGTCTGTTGTACCCATATATTTGTCATACTTAGGGAAAAGGTTTCATAAATAAGTTTTTATCAAATGGAAAATGGAAAATAGCTTCAATTGAGAATCATTTTGGGACATACTCTCTCTTAATTTTATCCATTTGGTTTTGTAGGGATTTGATTTGTTGTTTCATGGCTTTTAAATGAGTATCTTCTTTCTCATCCATTTTTAATTGGGATGTATCAAAATTGTAAGGAAGTTTTACTCCTAACTAAGCCAAATTTATAAAACATCTCTCCTTGTCCCTTTCTAAAACTATTTCCATTATTTTTATGAACATAGGATTTTGGGAGGCTTCATTGATATTTTCTTTGTTTAACTCTTCATTATGATCGTTATTGATTTCTCCATTTTTATTAGCCTCAAACCATAAATTAGTTGTCATTCATACCTCTCCTAATTCTTCCTCTTGGTTTCTCTCTTGAAAGGGTTGATAAGGAGAATGAGGAGTCTCGTCTAAATAGGGTATCTCTTCTCTTAGCATAGTTCCATCCTTTTGTAAAGACAATTTAATATTACGAGATCTTGTCCAAACCGACATGAAAATGAATTGTGAAGCTTTGTCAAATAAGTATTCAATTGAGAAGAATGATGATTTGTATGAACTTTGGATCTTTTAAATGGATATTTTTTTTCAAGATCATGTATCATCAAGCATAGAAACCAAAAATACACATGTTTTATAACTTCTAAAAAGCTATAAAAGTGTATATTCTCAATTTTTTTTGACAAGGTCTCCACAAGAAAACAATTCAGTCAAGCTACCTATGGTCAATTTCGTTCAATAAGGTTTAAAAAGGTATGCTTTCTACTTAACAAATTTGTAACCAAGATTCTGTTAAAAAATATTTGAGTTTATCCCCCATTACAAAGGCCTCCCATACACATAAAAATATGATTTGGTGCAATCTCGAAGGACTACTAGAGGAGGTATGATTTTCAAGCCTTTTCGTCACTCAGCCCATTAAGGATGAATGCAATTTATTTTATAGTGGGTTTGATCACCATGGATAAAATGGGTGTATCCCACCTGGGTCATTCCCTCTCACCATCCTTGATAAGGAAACTCTTAGGAGGCAGGCCCACTAAGAATCTCACAAGTATATGGAAAGAAAGAAATGAAATGAATATGTAAGTTCAGGAGTTTGATTCACCCAAAGGGTGAAGAGAATATCCCTACTACATCTTCAATTCCAAACATGATTAAAAAAGTTCATTCCAAGCCACTTAATCTAGTGGGATTAGAGTGTTTTTGGCTTTTTGATTCACCCAAAGAGTGAAGAGCATATACCTAACACTTTTTATCAAAAAACAAGAAGGCTTAATTAGGTGTTTTTTTTTAAAGCAAGATCTGCCTAGGGGGCAGTACCCTTTCTATTGTAATAAAATTGTGGTTACAAAATATTGTATCACAACTTTAGAATTGGCCACCTAGCTTAGTTGTACAAGTACATGATAGCATTACCAATGGATAACAGCCTATCCACCACCCCTTCAGGAAAATGATCCTCATTCTCTTTGGAAACTGTGTCAAACTTTTCCAGGCTGTAGTCTTTGAGAATCGCTCTTTTGAACAAGGACCAAGCCTTGTTCATCTTCTTCTTCTTTCCTTCCACATTTAGCTAGAAGTACTCGATCATGCATCCTTCGACCGGGTAGACTGTTATGTGGTCAAGGGATCCTAGCACTTCACGGTGCATGCTTTCCTCCACATTTTTGTGTGTGATAGCATTGACCGCAAAAACATTCCCAACCACCTGGATCACCAACCAAAACAAATCTTCTATCAGGATTCCATCGTGCACATGGCTCGCCCACCATAAGTCCTCACCCAAAATTGCCACAATCATTCCATGCTCCTACTCATTGGCCTTCTTGAAGATGCGGGCAATCTAATTTTTGGGCACCTCCTCTGTCACCCCCTTAGCGCATCCACATGTAATTCCTAAGTAGTTCACCATTGCCTTTGGTGTCTAATACAAACTAGATAGATGTATATATAAATCTACCTGCCTGTCTTTGGGCTTGCTTCATCGGATACATCTTAGTTTTGTAGCTTTTGTAGTTCTACAGAGATTCTACATACTATTGATTCAAAAGTCATGGGATAAAGATGCACTTCCTTTCCCCCACTGTCTACCGTCACCTCCTCACCCTATGCCAGCTTTTGGGGGACCAACTTGGTCTACTGAAATTATCTTTTGCAGATCTGTTGGCAGAACATCTGTGCAGGAAAATTCATGGACCGATGCTATTTCAATTCCCATATTGGCTAAAAATTCCATCGCCCTATTTCCTTCTCTATATACATGTTGTATATGGAATTGTTCAATGTTGTTAAGGTGGTCCTCAATCCTAGGTAACCAATCAGCCAATCTCCATGAGTGAAAGTCAGATTTCACAATTCCATTCAAAATAACTTGGGAGTCCCCTTCTATTATGAGATTGGAAATACCATTAATCACACACCAGTTCATGCCCTTCTCTATTTATGAGATCTCTACCACATTGTTTGTGGTGATACCTATATATCCCGCGATAGCCCTAACCACTTCTCCTAGAATATTCTGAATTAAGACACCAATCTGCCTGGATTGCCCCTGCTTGCATCGTCAAAATTAAGTTTCACCCATCCTACTTGGGGTTTCTACCAAACCACATGTTGTCTCTTGACTTTCCTATCCTTCAGGATGTGATTACTTGACTGATGAAATGACCATGTATCCTCCATCTCTGAATCCCATTTTGATTTGAATTTATATTGGAGATCTTGACTCCTGCTGTTCAAGACTTCTTCTATAGCATATCTGATATCATTCAATAGAATATCAATTTCTTTTGAGTATTCTTCAAAGATTCTTCTATTACGTTCCTTCCAAATATGCCACACTAGCATGGAAGGACAAATGATCCATAGAATACCCCACTTAGATTGTCTCCTATTGATCGGCCATGATGATAGGAACTTCTTGAGCGAGGCATTTATCACCACCTTCCATTGGAGCATTTCTAATAACTAGTCCCAACATGATTTTGCGTAAGGACACTGGTACAATAGATGATCAACATGATGACATGTAACTGATTGAATGTTTGATAATGTTAAGTTGAAGATGATGCAAAACATTAAACCAGTTACTGGTTTGTATTGTCATTGGTGTCAACTTGATATCATCTGTACGGTCATGTACATAATTCCAAAGACTTCAGAGAATTAATGGAATAGAGGATATGCTTTCAGCAATGCATAAAAGTCAAGTACTCAATAATTGACAGACAACACCGACGGAGTGCACACCATCGGTAAAGACAGAGATAAAGTCACAGTGATGCCCGACGAGTAGAAGACAGTATTGCTCGATGAAGAAGAATCACAGGATGGTCGATGAGATAAAAATAGTGTTGCCCGATGAGCAAGATCCAATGATGCCTGACGGATGGAGATCCTGAAGCTAACTGAAGTTACACCAATGGAACTGGCAGTTGTCACCGGTGACGAACTACAGAATTAACCGACAGAACAGAGAGATCAGAAAATGACAAAATATATAGCTGGCAGAGCTTAAGGATATACTTAACTGATTGTTTTATTTGTTTTATTCAACCACAGTTAAGAAATTTATTTATACAGCTGGCAAGAAGATAACTACAAGATAAATTAGGAGTTAAAGCCGGAAATCAATTTGGCTGGATTGTTTTTCACACCAAGAATCAAGAATCAAGAATCAGAAATAAAGTAATATCATGTCTATATAAGAGACAAGCATAATTCATTTCCATAAGTAATCAGATACACAGGGGAGTGAATTGAAAGAATATGCTGAAGAGAAATTGGTGAAGGATAAACTTCATACAATCCTGATCAATCAAGATAAGGGAGAGCTAAAGAATTCTACAGACACCGACGAACAGTGAAGCACAACATCACAGATTGGAAAGTGTGAAGCACAAAGGAATTGAATTGATACATTGATCAGAGAGGTATTTGTTGATGGGACTTTGGTGACCGGGTCCGCCAACAGTCATAAGTTGTCACTGGGTACTGGCCAACTCTGCCTGCAAAGGCTATCCGGGAAGGTTAGATTTCCCGAGCCTCCAAGCACCTGGGTGTCAGGTCACAAAGTTGTGGGGCTTGGTTGGGAGATATGACTATTTTCAGGGGGGATAGCTGGTTTCTTCAACTTATTCTCTCTGGGGATTCAGGAAGGTGAGGTTTCTCCAAGCATTCTACACTTAGCAAATAAACTGAAAAAGATCCTACAGGGTTAGAAGTATTCCATCTACTTATAGTTATGTTTGAACATCCCATACATAAATAATGCTCTGATATACTATACTAAATATCAAAGAAATACATGACCATCAGTCCATATTTGATCAATAGCAAGGGAAAGGAGGTCGTTGATCTACTTACAATATCAGAGCAGAAGACATGAAGAACATTTAAACATAAAATACCATTAACTTGGAAAACTAGGTGCCAACAACATCATTGTAAGAACCATCTCTTCTTCATTAATATTTCTTCCAGCCAACACTGGTGCATGATACAATGGTGGCTCCAAGGAAGAATCTAACTACTGAACGCTTAAAGACCAAGGAGCATTAAGCTCTGCAATAGAAATGAAAATACTGCTTCTCTATTACTATGGACTACAAAATCATCAATTTTGCCGACCCTTGAAAAAGGTTTGGACTTACCATTTATACACATTTTCATCTAACCCTAACCCTAACCCTATTTCACACTACATTATACAATAGAATATATTATCTAAGGGCCGGTACTACCTGTGCCACCCTACAAAAGACCTTGAGATGGAATAGGCCTGACATGTCAGAAGAATAAGACAATAAGGTAGAGTGGAGGAATCAACCTTGAGAAGAGATCTAGGAAAGAGAAGGAAGAAATCTGATTCCTGGGGATCGAGGCTACATGCCTCATAAATGGAAAATGCAGCACCCTGTCTCCAATGTGCCAGGTGTGTATCTAAAGTGGCACCTCAAGAAGACCATTTGTCAAAAAACCAACTGTCGATCTGACATTTCTTGATGTAGCCAACCACCCTCTGACAGTCTTTATTAACCGCTTCTAAAAGTGACCAGTCGGCCTCGGGGACCGGGACACGGATCACTTGAAAGAATACAAAATTTAGGATCCGGGAACTTATGTTCCGAAAGAATAAAGAATACAAGATGTTTGGGTTTCCTTCGGCCTCCAGAGAAACTTTATTGTTGCTTGTTATCATTGAAATTTTGGAGGAGGTAGGAGATTCCATCCTCATCAATCTCTCTGAGGCCAGACCGCCGGTACTTAGCCGCCTCAATCTATTCTCCTAGCTCCAGAACATTATTCTTGAATTCATCAGCCATTTTTGCCACATCATGGCCACTAAGGATCATGCGAGTCAATCTCGCCATTTGAGTCCCATCTAGTCCCTATAGGGATTGATATCTAGACTCCACTAATTCATCGAACTTACCCAAAATGTACTCCTCTGGAGTGCATGTGTTAGTGCTGAATGGGTCAGCTCCAAAGACTTTTGTGACAAATGCCTTGTACATATTTGAAGAATATTGAACTGCATTGATCTTGTCATGTAGAATTCCTACGAGTTGCTTGAGTACCTCCAATGTGAGGTCAAGTCTAGAGTGCTGGGTCCTCAAAAAATTGAATGACTCTTCTCCCAGAATCCCAGACTCAGAGACCATCTCTTTCCACAGGTTGAGGAGCTCTTCTAGTTCTACCTTCCATGCCTCATAGTTTTCCATATCGCCCTCCCATATGTTGATAATAGTTTCTGCCTAATGCAAAACCTATCGAGCCGCATATAAATCTGGGAGGGTAGATACTAGGAAGCGCTGGGTGTTTCCTACCTGCAGAGCGACCCACTCATCGACTGCTTGGGCCTTCTTCTTCATTGTTTGCAAGGAGTCTATGTCGCTCTATGGTAATGATGCGTCAAATGTGGAGGCCTCCAAAGGAATGGCACTAATAGGCCTGGCCAACTCAGTAAGAAATCCCATAAGGTTTGCTATCTTTTCTTTTTCTACTTTGAGCCTTTGGGCCTCCTTTTCATATCGGGCCTCCACAGCTATGGTCGCCTCTTTTAACAGGTTCACTTCACCCTGTTTTCCTTTTTTTCCTAGTGATATCTCTGTGATATCATAATCTCTAGCCTTGGTAGTTGCTTCATCAGCGTCTGGGGGAGGTGTTGCAACAATGACAATTATTTCTCCTCCTGGCCCGGTTCAAAGAGTATGAACCATCTAGGCTTTCTTGGCCTTTGGTGGGCCCTGGACCTGAGCCATCATTTCAGCTAAGGAGAGGTGAGCTCTGGGGGTGGATGAAGCATTTTTTTTCTTAATTTTAACTAACCACTAAGGCGGAAGGGGTGGCTTACTTGCCAAAGTCTGTTCTTTTAGTTCTTCCCTGGTGTCTTGTTGCTATTCGTCCTCAGTGGTGTGAGTCTCGCCTACCCCTTTCTCTTTATCTTTGGTTTCGTCAGGAATATTTCCCCCAGGGATGTTGATTTCCTCTGCCTTGTCCTCTGTATCTTTAGCTTCATCTAGACCTTCATTGGCTGTCCCGGGGGTTTCCTCCTCTTGTTGTTCTCCTTGTTCTTTGGCCTCTATCACTGAGATTTCTTCTTCTATTGGTATATCCTTTAGCAATGGGGGAGGTACCAGGCTAATATTTACTATTTGAGCTATGGTTATTACCTGCCCAAAGTTCATTTTGGGGAGTGGCACTTGGAACGCGGCTGCTAAGGTTACGGTTTCTCTCATAGGTCTGGTTCCCTCAGCAGATGCCGTTTGTTCACTCTACTTTTGCTGATCTGCCCCCGTATCTTGTATCTCTAGAACTTTGAAGGCGATATCCTACTCTATTTCCTTCTCTCCTTCCATTTGCTCTACCTGCTCCTGTGCAGGTTTTTGTTCCTCAGCTTTCTCTTGTGCTGGGACTTCAATCTCCATCTGCTCGATGTCCCCCTGTAGATTACCGAACTCGTCCATTGTGAAAACATCATCAAACTCATCTTGTGGAGGAGGGTTGTCTAGGACATCGACAGGTTCTGGTTCCTTTTCCGGCTCTGGGGAGTCGGATGACAGGATCTCAACTTGTGGAGTCTGGGGCATCCCCAACTCTAGCTCCTTCTTGGGCTTTAGGTCAAGCCTCCTCCTTCTCCTTGTAATCAAGGGGGGCCCCACATCTCTCATTGCTGCTTGCTCCATTGGATCCACCCCTATTGCCTTAACCATCAGGGCTGCTAGTGAAGGGGAGGATGGAGGATGAATCGGTCCGGCCATAAGCACTAGGGTAGCCAGATTTTTGATTAGCTTCTCCTTCATTTGTTAGGAGGCTGCTACCGATTGCCTTAATTTTTCTTTAATGGGGACATCTTTCATAGTGGGAGTTGTGTCTACCCCTTTTCCTTTATCTACTCCTTGTGAGGAAGTACCGGCCCCTGGAGTTAACTTCGGTATCGGCTGGGCCACTTGGTGGACGCTCCTAGGGCACACCTTCTTAAAGTAGAGATGGCTAAATTCCACTATGTTGTGAGTGAATTATTTAATCGTGGGCCCCTCCTGTGCATCCCAGTTCACTGGTGGAAGGGACAATTTATCGATCCCCTTTTCCTTGTACTGGGGATCTACCGTGGAATTGGTGTCTGACAAATCTTCTGGGAATCTCTGGAGTTTTAATCTCTCCATCATTCCTATGGTCATTCTAACATAATGCCACCCCCGGACTTCCGCGTCATCCTGGAAATCTTCCCAGAAGTCTTCTATATGATATTGGTGGGGCTCTGATGCCCAGGGAAGCACTGCTGCGATCTTGCCATGCAGATCAAAGTGTTTCCGCGCTAAGTAAAATTATGCCAGGCTATGGCTCTTAAGCTCATTATCTGCCTCTTTTGCGGCAGCCAAATTGCATGAATAATTTCCACAAGTGATTGGGAATGGAATATTTGTTACCTTCTTCAAGGCGAAGAAGGTGTGCAGCTCCATCATTTGCCTGCAATATTCTAGGAGGATTATCTTTTCCCCACAATGTTTGGGAAACAAGTAGGGCTTCTCGGAGAAGCCAGTCACCCTTATGTAAGAATTCTACTGAAATTGTATATAATAATATCCGTAACTCCAGACCAAATTTATCGCCTCTGTGGACAGGCGATATCCTACATCTCGGGTGGGTGTGAGCAGGTGGTAGTAAACAAAGGCATCATTTTCCTGACAAAAACTAGGGAAGCTGGCCTCCTGTTGTATTTGTGGGAAGTGGTCCCAAGGGGCCTTCTATCCTGGGCTGATCCTGAGCACACCCTCTATGAGTAACCCATTGGTGTGGGGCTGTTGTTGTGTCAGGGCCCAGAGAACATAATAAGTCACGTAAAAATTCTTCTTTTTGGCCAATTGGAGGAACTGGGAGTCCACATGGTTGGAGATTATGGCAGCCTAGTTGAAATACTCCTTTTCCATGCTAAAACCTAGCAAAAAGTAGTACATCCACCTGGAAAATTCTCGGGCATGCTGTTGTCCAAAGACCCGACATAAGGCTATCATCCCCATTTGGATGCTTTCTTTAAATTCGGCCCTGGGGATTTCCAGCTTCATCCTCTTGGGATCCCTCTTTGGGGTCTTTAGCTAATGATTGTTCATGTATATACAGGCCACTTCATCCAACTGAGTGAATTGGGCCGAGGCATCTGACCGGGTGACCACGGCTGGCTTGTCAAATTGGGGGATCCCCAAGCCCCTCTGGAAGGTATCAGGATCAAGGGACACCATGGGAGTAGGGTACCCTGTTGGCTCTGGGGCTGCGAGCATAACAGCCTAGATAGATGTGTTGTAGTGTGCTGAAAGTGTGAGAATAAGCTCTGGTGATTGCACAAAGCATGGGAAACAAGCTGCCTTGAGAATCCCAGAATTTCCAATTTAAATGGCCAAAGGATCTTTGCCCTATCGCTGAATGTACATAACTTTTACCAAGGCCTGCATTTCTAGACATGTTCCAACATTGGTGTCAGTGATGAACTGGACTTTAGACTCAATCTTTGAGCCTGTGATGACTCTGCCCTTTACATACTTTAGGCTCATAGGAAATTTATCCAGAGCCTTTTCCAACTTAGATCTAACTGCCGCCCTGGTACTTGTCGTAGAAGGAAGTTCCAGACTTTCGGGTGGGGAGGATGCAGAAGCTTCAGACATGTTTGCAAGCTTGTTGTTTTTTAAAACCTACAAGGCAAGGCAACCATCAAAATGCATAGATAAACAAATACTTTGGGGTTCAGAGATCTTACCATCGCGGTGTTTGCTTCCCCTGATAAAGTTAGTTTCCTTAAAAAAGAACTCCACAAAATAGACATTCATATTACGAACTTAGAAATTTAACTAATCACCTGGGTCTGGGGGTTTCTTCATACTTAGCAAAAAGAGGACACAGGATGGGTGATGGCAAGAGACCTAGAGCTTGGGGAAGTAACCATTGGTAGATGTGTACAAAAGTGAGCCGTCAGACCCACGTGGGTGCCACGTGGGTGAGTAATAAATGGGAGTTATGGTAACGGTGGTGGAGCCAACTGTCTGAATGTGTGAAAAGTGATGGCCACTTGGACAAATTTAAATGCACACATGGGACATAAATGAAAGTTAGGCCAGTTTACGGAGGAGAGAGAAAACCACCTATTTGAAACTGGCCGAGAACCGAGTTTCAAACCGGCGGTATTCTGCACAGAGTGAGCTCACGGACTAAAAAAATAGCAATAGACGTAGCATGGTGAGCTTGCTAGGCTACCAGGTAGGATACACACAGAATATACATCAAAGATGAAGGGGATATACATGCAGACTGGAAGGATACATAATAGATATACACCAAATTTACATATATACATAGCACAGAGCAAACATTTACAAGAAACTAGACAATGTACATAATATTTACAACTTTCTACACCATTTATAGACTAGGATACATATGCACAGAGGGCAGACAACCCTCTAGCAAATCTGACCCACCAATGGACGAAAAACTACAAAGAAACGCAAGAAAAACAAACAAAACCAAACAACCTAGAAAGAAGGAAAGGTGAAGGGAGAGGAGGCACCGACCTGAAAACGTAGAAAGGAAAGGAAAGAAAGCCTCTGCAAAAGCTTTGCAACAACTTCAACTACCAAACGATCACAACTTTCCACCACAAACCACTCATAATCGCTCAAAAATGCTCGAAATGATTAGCACTAGATTATCACTAAATTGCTGCAAATCACTCTGAAATCGCTTTGATTGCTCAAGTGTTTAATCGCAGTAAATGTGAAAATGACAAGTAACTTATATTTATACCTGTGATAAAAAGAAAGTCACCTTTCCTTCCGCAAAATCTAGAAAGAAAGACCTCCGGACTCGAGGCCTGAGGATTCCATGTGACAATGCCACCTTAAGGAAGAAGACATCATGACAAAGAATCCCGGAGTCTGGAATCCGGCTCCCAACAAAGGATGACCAACTCCGGGATCGGGTCCCAGAGACACAAGAGACCAACAAAACAAAACAACACTGTAGGAAAGAAAACCCCAGAGGAGGAAAACAAAGGAAATAAAGGAAAGGATAGGGCAAGAGACAAAAGAAGAAAGAAAAACAAAAAGGGTGACCCAACATTCTGCACACAAAATGTAGGGACGAGGATGCAGGGCATAACATTATTATAAGTAAATAGATCTAAATATCTACAATTCAAAGTTGCATTAGAAATAGGTCATTGTGTTTTAGTTTAAGCATTGAAGAATTAAGTCTCTTAACAGAGCAGGACTTAACCATCTTCTATAATTGAGGTATATCCTAACAGATTACCAAAAGGTTGATTCATGATAGTAGCATCGGTCTTACCTAAAGCCTATTGACAGTCTAAGAAGGAGGCTGATTCAAGGATGGTAGTAAGATTAG
>MU226946.1:1832429-1874238 GCA_018584345.1 Thuja plicata
CTTGAATATGTGCAATCAAAAGAACAATTGGCTGACATCTTCACCAAGCCACTGCCCAAGGATACATTTGAGTACCTGAGAAAAAGACTAGGGGTCAAACCCATGTCTACCAGTCAGTAAAAGGACTAAAGCCTACATGAGCCATATATTATTAGAATATCATTCATGATTGATGCAAGTAGAAAATGAACTTCAAAGCTACATCTATATAGAGAAAGGTATATATCAGAACCAAGCACCAAAACATATTGTTATATTTATGATGGATAAGGGAAATTCAAGGAATATATTATGGAAAGAAGAAATTGTTTGACAGAATGTCAGATATTTGACAAATATTTTTTTGGCATTGTTGTCAAAGGGAGAGAATGTATCCATATTATCATCAGAAACTAATTATTATCAGATTACTCCAAACAGGGAGAGATCATATCCATAGGTAGAGAATTTGTATAAAAGTTACAAAACAAAAGATAGAGACATCAAAGAAGTTGAAAAGTCAAAAGAGAGAAATTGACACAAACAGAGGACACAACACATTAGAAGAAGAAACAAGGAAAGCTACAAGAATCCAATCTAAGCTAACAAAGAGCTTATCGACGGTCAGACATTTATTAGTTATCAAAACAAACTGTTTGGTAATTTGATAAATCTCAACAATTGTATTTCATATTGTATTAGAAATAGTATAGTGTGATAATATAGTATGTTGCCATCAATGCCAAAGGGAGAGATTGATGACATGTAACTGATTGAATGTTTGATAATGTTAAGTTGAAGATGATGCAAAACATTAAACTAGTTAGTGGTTTGTATTGTCATTGATGTCAACTTGATATCATCTGTACTGTCATGTACATAATGCCAAATAATTCAGAGAATCAATGGAGTAGAGGATATGCTTTCAGAAATGCATAAAATTCAAGTAATCACTAAGTAATAGACAACACCGACGGAGTGCACACCATTGGTAAAGACAGAGATAAAGTCACAGTGATGCCCGACGAGTAGAAGATAGTATTGCCTGACGAAGTAGAATCATAGGATGCCTGATAAGTTGAAAATAATGTTTCCCAACGAGAAAGATCCAATGATGCCCGATGGATGGAGATCTCGAAACTAACTGAAGTTACACTGATGGAACTGGCAGTTGTCACCGATGATGAACTGCAGAATTGACCGATAGAATGGAGAGATCAGAAAATGACAAAATATCTAGCTGGCAGAGCTTAAGGATAGACTTAATTGATTGTTTTATTTGTTTTATTCAACCATAGTTAAGGAATTGATTTATATAGTTGGCAAGAAGATAACTATGAGATAAATCAAGAGTTAAAGCCGTAAATCAATTTGGCTGGATTGTTTTTCACACCAAGAATCAAGAATCAGAAATAAAGGAATATTGTGTCTATATAAGAGACAAGCATAATTCATTTCTGTAAGAAATCAGATACACAGGGGAATGAATTGAAAGAAGATGCTGAAGAGAAACTGGTGAAGGATAAACTTCATACAGTCCTGATCAATCAAGCTAAGGGAGAGCTAAAGAATTCTACAGACACTGAAGAATAGTGAAGCACAACATCACAGAGCAGAAAGTGTGAAGCACAAAGGAATTGAATTGATACATTGATCAGAGAGGTATTGTACATAAATAGATTTGAATATCTACAATTCAAAGTTGCATTAGAAATAGGTCATTGTGTTTTAGTTTAACCATTGAAGCATTAAGTCTCTTAATAGAGCAGGACTTATCCGTCTTCTATAATTGAGGTATATCCTAACAGATTACCAAAAAGGTTGATTCATGATAGTAGCATCGGTCTTACCTAAAGCCTATTGACAGTCTAAGAAGGAGGCTGATTCAAGGATGGTAGTAAGATTAGCATAAAGCCTATTGACAGTCTAAAGGATGATTCAAGGATGGTAGCATAGATGCCAGATACTAAGTGACAACCTATGTATAAAAATCCTCTAACAAGGTCACACTTAACAGTGTGTTTGTAACCTTTAATAGGGTTGGCTCCGAATAGGGCTCACTTTAGAAGAGTGAAAATTTGGGGTACCGGTCCTAGTGGTTTTTTTCCCTTAACAGGGTTTCCACATTAAAATCCATGTGTTATATTTGTATGGTTTATTACTTTATTGTTTTACATTTCACATATGCATTTCTGGATTGATTGGTTTACTTTGCATATTTACTGAGCTTCGGTAAATAAGTTTTAGTGCTTATCGATAATTAAGGAGAATAAGGACAGACAAGGTAAATTGACAGACAGTTAATTATTTCAAGTATTTCAAACGCATACATCTTGTAGGGACTTAATAATCTGAGGTGTATTGATTGGTGGATTAAAGTTTAAAGGATAAATTTTTGAGGCCACTGATTCACCCCTCCTCTCAGTTATTACTAACACAACAGTCTCTTCCTCCTGTCTACATAGTACACACCAATTTGGTTCTGCTATCTTGATAGTTCTCAGTCTACTTCTATCAGTATCCTACCATGCAGGGTTATCCATAAGAAGGCTCCAGCTTTTGGGAGAGGCCATTTTCCCCAATAGAGTATCAAAGGCCAATGTCATTACTTCTTTTTGACCCTTTGAATTTTGTATCCCAGCCTGACTTTGTAATCCCCAGACTTGGGTGCACTCCATTTTAATAGGTCTTCTTTAGTTGATCGGGGAACTCTCCTTCTTAATAGTATCTCTGACAACTTCTTCTGATTTTTTGAGTCATCTGCCTCCACTATTATCCAATCTTTTGTATAAGAGGAATCTAATGTATTGAAGTATTCCTCCACCCTACAACCCTTTGTAGCTTCCATCTGATTAATCCACTCCCCTTCAAAGAAATCAGATAGGGGCAGGTCCCCGTTCCATGAGTCCCTCCAAAAACTGGCTCTATTTCCATTACCTATCTTCCATGAGAGATGGTTGGTTATGATGTCCCGAATATTCCAGCTGAAATTCCAAATATGTGAACCTTTGACTGAGTTGGCCACCGTGAGGATCCTGTCCAGTTCTGATGAATCCAAATATTTAGCTGCCATCACCTTGCACCATGGCTTGGCTGGGTTCTTGTACATATTCCATACCAATTTGGCTCCCAACACTTTATTATGAAAGCTCATCTTCCTTAAACCGATCCCTCCATCCTTTTTTTCAAGAATGCCACCTCCTAAGTGATAAGAGGTATCTTTTTATCCACCTGCGATCCTTACCACAAAAACTTTTTGAATAATCTATCTATAGCTAATGCTGCTTTATTGGACATTTGATATATTGACATACAATAGATGAGAACTGCTAAAAGAGCTGACTTAATCATTTGGATTCTACCTACTTGAGACAACTATTTATTTTTCCAGTTTCCCATTTTTTGATGACATCTACTCAAGATGTCCTCCCATATTTTGGGATCTAATCTACTTGCAAAAAGTGGGACACCAAGATATGTAATAGGGAATTCTCCTACTGCGAAGCCCAATGCCTTTGAAATTTTTTTGCCTAATTTTTGATTGGTATTCAGAAAGTATAATAATGACTTTTGTTTGTTCATACTCTGGCTCGATCCGATTTCATATCTATTAAGAATATCTTTCATCACCTTGGCTTCCCTAACCAAAGCTTATTCGAAGAGTATTGTATCATTTGTAAACTGGGAATGTGTAATCTGGGCCAAGTTATCATGAACAGACACTCCTCTCCAGCTTAATTAGGTGTTGGGTTCATTACTTAGCTCATTTCTATCCCAAATTTAGCATGTCAAGGAGTTTGATTCACCAAAAGGTGAAGATCATATCCCTAATGCTTCACTCAAGATTTCAATATTCTCTTTTACCTTAAGCTAGATGCGTGAATGAAATTGCCACAATTTAAACAAAATGCATAAGGATTTAGGAATACCTAATTTTGATTCTAGAAAAGGCTAGGCTCATGTATGATTTTTTTTTCTTTTTCTTTTTGTATACTCACCTAGTGGCGATTGTTCCATCTCCTTAGCATCCAACTTTTCTCCCCAAAATGTTAGTTCAACAACAAAATGAACAAAGTGAAGGAAAATTGAAAGCAAATCCACCTCAAATAAATGAAAAAATATTTAAGCCAAAGATGGAAACTTAGTTTGATATAATTTGAGAATTTTGATGTAATGTTCGTATGCTTTCTCTTCTTCTTCTAAGTTTTCCACTATGTTTGTGTTATGGATTTTCTTAGCATGATCATTCAATATTTTAGTTTCTTTCTCTTTCCAATAATCTGGAGCTCTACACTTTGCTTTTTGAAATTTAAGATGTATCATATTCAAATGGGATAATTATCTAAATGAATATATGGGATGTTATAGAAAGCTTGATAAAGGTTAATGATCTCCCAATACCTATTTGGTGCTTCAATTATTTCTTCCAATGTTTTGGATTCAATTTCTAATTGTATTCACTTTGCATCTTTGTATAGCCTTTTTTCCTCTTTCTCTTTATAATAATTAGGTGATTTGTATATCGATTTCCAAGTTTTTCTTGATTTGATGCATTTAATCATCTGCAATTCATCAAAAACATCAATCAATTATCAAATTCATCACTTATACAACTTGAATTTGATGTTTCTTATCATTAACCAAATGTAATACATAACAAACCGAATGCAACTCAAAACAGACTGAATGCAACTCAGAACAGACTAGATGCACCTCATAACAGAGAAAATGCAACTTAGAATAGACTGAATGCAAATCAAAATAGACTGAATACAACTCAGAACATATCGAATACAACTCAAGATTTACCAAATGTTTATGCAGAATCTCCTAAATGATATGCAAACTTTCTAATTGATATACAAATTTTACTAAATGATATGCAAATTTTTCCAATTGATATGCAAATTTCTCTAAATGAGATGCAATGATATGCAAATTTATCTAAATGAGAGGTAAATTTTTCCAAATGATATGAAAATCTTCTAAAATGCTATGAAAAGTTCCCTAAGGGACATGCAAATTTCTCTAGATGAGATGCAAAGTTTTCAAAATGATATGCAAATCTTTCTAAATGCTATGAAAACTTCACTAAATGGTAGAATTTATGAAAATGCAAAACATAACCCTCAAATAAAGCTTGTTTATCAGAAAAAACCAAATGTGGGCTTCTTTGGACTAGGTGCGAGCTTCTTTGGACCAAATGAGAGCTTGTACAAACTAGGTGCGAGCTGTTACATACTAGGTGTGAACTGTTATAGACCAGGTGTGAGCTTCTTTATACCAGGTGCGAGCTTTCATTGTCTGGATTCTAGCTCTCACAGACCAAATGCGAAATGTTATAGACCATGTTCTAGCTTATTTGTACTAGGTCTGAGCTTATTTGTACCAGGTGCAATATTTTGGTGATTCAGAGAATCTGTAATGTAAAATCTTCAAAATTGATGTTTAGAATGTGAGGCTTGAGCCCTACGGTGGGTGCCAAATGTAGTCCGTAAACCTACAATTCACAAACCTACATGAAACATTAGTTTACCATACTTTTTCAATTAAATTTAAAAGATATAACTAGGTTAATCAATTTTGAAAGTGAAATCAAATTAAAAGCTTCTCTTGGATCTCTAGCTAGAAGGAATAAATGAATGCTCTCAGTTGCAAAGCATCCTAAAGTGACAACACCTAGAATGAGAATTATATTAATAATGATGAAAATATGGATCTAAGATGAAAAGGTATGCAAATTACGGTTAATTTCCCTATTCTATGCTCAAAATCTATTTAAACATGGATGAATTTTCCAGTATAATGATACTATTCAAGAATGCTTCAATGGTAAATGCCCAATTCAATATGCAATTAAATGTGGATTCTTGCTTTAAATGTGAATTGGTTATCTACATGTGAATTGGTGTGTTTACACTAAGAAAATATTTCTATTTATAGGAATTCCCAAGGGTAGGGGTGTTAGTTTGATTAACCAAGGTCAAAGTAGGGTTGAGGTTAAGGTTGAGTGATGAGTTTCAAATAGGGGGACAAGATGACAAAAAGAGTGGTGAGGATAGAAAAGGTTAAATGAGTGGCTAGGATAGAAATGCCTTGGAGTTATCCATGTGCTCTCAACCCTTTCTGCTCATTGGTTAACTGATTATTTGTCCCCTTTGTTGAAATTAGGAATTAATTCAAACAATTAATTAAATTAGCCATGTAGGAGAATTAGATGGGTTGCATTTGATTTATTTAATTGGACTCTATAACTTATTGATTTAATCAATTAAATAGTTTAATTAATCCCTTTTAGATTAAATTTAATTAATTAATGACTTTGTTAATTAATTCATTATGTTGACTTGTTTCGACCCCTTTTGACTTTGGTTGACCAATTTGGGGTGTCTACAAATACAGATTGATATTTTTTTCATTAGAATTTAATGTCAAAAGTATTGTGTGACTAATAAGGAGTTTAATGTACTATCAATGAGTTCATTGATATAACATTAAGATCTTATCATTTACACAATGCATTTCCTTTCGAACTTCTAATGCAAATAATATCAATTTTTGTATCCAATAATAAGGCATCATGACAAGATCTTTCACTTGGATTGAATATAAATTGATGAATGGTTTTGTTTCACTGGTTAATGATGATAACTAAACTTATTCCAACATAAAAGAAGGTACTTTCCTTGTGGTATTATCAGACATTGGAGTAAAAAAAACAATAGTTGTGTTCATGAATTTGTGACATCTATCCAGATTTGAGAGAACAGTATACAATGAAAAAGGCAGGTTATTTCTGACAATACCAGTTTATTTTTCTTAATAGTGATTTGTGATATCAGTCCTCTAAGTTTCAAATAAAAGTTGCTTGTACATTCAGATAGAGAGAGTCTCTAGTATTGTCTTTTATTATTGAGACTTTGAATTTTAGCCACTATGATCAAAATTGTAGTGAATCTTGTTTGCACTTTCTTGAACAAATGGTCTAATAACAAGTTTTTAGTGAATGATTGTACAATAAATTGATAAATTGCTCTGACAGTGTCATATTTTTTTGGTACGTTGGTAATTTCACTTCAGTTTATACATGTTAATACTACTCTAATACTATTCTTGAAAGGTCACAGTAAGGGAGAGAATTACAAGATTATCTTTATCTCATAATAGTTATGCATTAATGATGCATTGGTGTAGCTACACTTTCATGCACCATAAAATTTATTTTGTTTGTGTGATATGTTTTCTTCAAAAGAAACAATAAGAAATGTCCGCTTATAGTGATTTGAGGCTTTTATAGTGGACTTCACAAGTGCAGTTTTAGTGATATTTGTTGAGATTTTAGGATGCTTTGTTACACTACAGTTATTTTGGGTTATAGTTCATGATTCTCTTTATGAAACAATATTTCAGTATCGAATCAATTGTAAACACATTATGATGGGATGTGTTGGTAAATGGGTATTTTAGGCCATGAACTAGTTTTGGAATTATATTTTGATGAAATACTACTGATGTTTTTTTTACCTCTTACAAACATGAATCTGATCTGTAGTGTACTATATTTGGTATGAAATGATATCACTTGAAGGTAGATATAGGTTATGGTTTATTATTATTTTAGTTGGAAATTAAAATGATATTAAGTTTTTTTTAAAAAGAAAAGACATGGTTATCTTTGTAGTGTTATCAGTGCTTTGGTTCTGAGCCCTATACATAGTTCTTTGACCAATTATTTTTTGGCTAATTTTCTTGAATCGGTAGCCTGCTATTCTAAGGTTCAACTCTATTTTCATGACTAGAAGCTTTGATATTTTTTTTAAGGGTAAATAACAGAAGTTACTACAAGAAATATGGTATATTATTTTGTTCTTTCAACAATAAACTAATTTGACACATCCTGGATATAACTTATATTTTTGATTCTGAATACAGAAGGAATGTCTTGGTATACTTCATTCAGTCCTTTCTCTTTCAAGTCCTTGATATGTTTAGCATGTTTACTTGAAAAATTTCTCGTATTTGGTTCACATATGTTAATCAAAGATTTGGATATTAGTGATCATTCTAGTGCCGTGCATATTTTTTCTACGGTAAGGGTTTTGTTTAAGATAACTAAGTAGAATTTGGAATGTATGGACATATCTTGTCTTCTTTTGATGACTACTTATTTGATGATTTAGTTAGATTAGGCTATTACACTATACAACTATTAATGAGTGTCTTCATGTTCACACGACAATTTATTTATTTATTGATTGATTACAATCACCTCTTTGATTGAAACCAGGGAAGTATGAATAGATAGTAATATTTTAGTGTTTACTTTTGGTTAGATGGAAATAATAGTTTGATGATACATGTTCTATCAACTTTGTGTTAGTCTTTTATGCACATATATATGAAAATAGACTTAGAACTACATTGGTGAATCATTTCTTTCTACAAGGTTCAATTGAGATGTCTCCCCTACTATTTACCTTCTAGATACAGTTATTTGATAAAAAATGGTATATAATTCTTTTCTCTTTTTGTCAGTATTGAATAAGACTACATTTTTAGATTTGTCTCTCTTGGTGCTATTACTGACACACGGGGTTTTGTCAGTTTCGGTGAGAAGTCATCTTGTCTCTATTTGATATCAAATGATCTTTTTCTTGAGTCCACACTGGTTCATTGATAAACACTTTCAGGTTTTCTGATCATTCATGCTACAAGTATTCTCTTTCAGTTTGGTTTTGAGCTCATGCCTATCATTTTTTTACTCTCTCTCCTTTGTCCTTGATGCAAATAGGGGGCGAGGTTAGTTTTTTTCAACCAAGGAAATAGGGGGAGTTTGTTTCTCCTCTCCTAATGTTGTCCTTGATGTCAAACACAATAAGTGGTGTATGTTCATTTGATCAGTAATATATATTTGATACCATTTCATTTATATATTCTTATTGGGTTAGTGACCAAGTTATTATACATGTTCAGATAATATACAAGATGAGATAAATGAACATGACTTGAATTTCAGTTGGTTAATGTAATGGTATTTGTAAATGAACATGAGTTTACTTCACTCAGATAGTGAACATGAGTTGACTTCATTTAGAGGGTAATAAATCAGTGGTACTTGCAGATGAGAAGTGAAAGACACTATGTATTTTATTCTCACTAAGCGAGATATTGATTACATAGTTGGTTATTGCCATTTAGTGTAATTGATTACATTATACTTGGTTACATGCAGTACATTGATTGATTCCATACATATTATATGCAGGTCATGAGCATTAAGGAATTTTAAGGTCACTTCAAGAAACATTTTAGTTTACTCTAATGAGATGATACGATTCCTATGTGACCTTATTCATGAACAAGCTTGCACCATCTTATGACTCACATAGATAGTCTATGTTTTGTTTTTACATATACTTATTGGAACATTCAAATAGGTAACCATACTTGTTTGAGTCACTTTAAGTGAATAGATGCATATCCTATTTCATATGGGAAAAGTGACTCCACTAACATACACTTGGTACAAAGAAACTGTGACATGTTATTTGCTAAATAACATGTATGATATGCTCATCGTGATTAATAAAAGAATTGTGAAGAATGGAAATAAATCCCATCAATATTCCTTCCTAAAGAAAGGAGTACTTGGAAACACATTCTATTATACACTTCACTAAGTTTAGTTAAACCCTCGAGGTAGGGAATACATATGCCAACTAGGGTAAAGTGTTCTCAGCTATGAAAGTAAGTATAGATAGTTGATAATATTTTTCATATGAACAAAAAGACATTGATAATTAGTTGATCTTCGATGAAAGGTGTTCCCATTCCTAACTATTATATTTTTATTTACCTTGGAGCGATAAAAAATAGTTACAGATTTATCAGTTTGATTGTGACTCGTTCAAAATAGATTTCAGTTTCTGTTTCCTATTTTGTTAAAAATGGATAATTTTTGTGAAGATATTATGAGGGAATATATCAAGAAGATTATACGGGATGTTATATCTTCTTAAATAGGGTTAAGTTATAGCTGGGTGAGTTAAAATTTTCATTATGTGCTTCTTGTGTCTTTCATTCTTTTTGGATTCTTTGTTGGGGGTTTTTGTAAATGCTCTTTTTAAACCCGTACTTATGAGTTTCTAGGGATGAAATGTTTTAGTAAAGAATTTTGTATAAATTTTGTTCATGTGATATACTCTACAACGGTTGAGTAAATCTCTCTGTTCTTTCTTTATTCGAGTTGAACATATTATGTCATGGTGCTTGGTAAAGCTTGGGATACAATTTTACGTTGTAATAACCAGTTTCTCTTACTTGAGTTTTGTTTTGTTTTGTTAAGTCATCTTGAACTCAATGGAGGGTCTGTATTGCTAAGTTTTGACATTATTTTTCATAGACCTTGAAGTTTTTTAAAATCCCTGATTAGGGTTTATGATGTTACGTTTTCACACACCCTTGGATAAGATTTATCAAATCGGGTTTTTTAATTTATTTATTGAGTCAATGTGACTAAAGGGAGCTTGTTTGTAAAAGTCTCTTGTTAATCATTGGATGAGCTTTATTTTATTAAACTCATAGATTATTTGAACATATAGTTAAATCATAACAATTAGTTTTGATGTCTGTCACATGGTCAAAGTAGTTTTGACAGATTGAAATTTAGTTTTTCAAATGATAGTTTTTTAATCATTTCAAAGAAGCACTATATATATACTACATTCAGATTCATTATATGGTGCACAAAGTGTGAGAGAAGACATTGTTTTTTCTTTTTCTGTAAAGTTTCAAATAGTAATGATTGTTTCATATCTTTCTGAGAAGCAGTAGTATACTTTGTAAAAGAATGAGCATATTTTGATTTAGTATATGCATCATTAAGTATAAAGGACAATCGATATGATTAATGGTTCATTGTATTAAGTTTAAAACATTCTTTGTATAATCAATTGTTTCTAAGTCTCACATGATATGTGAAAAGAACTTGTGAAAAAAGGAAACAAAAATTGAACTTTTTATTAAAATATCAGTTGCTGAAAACGAGATTGTGATTCAACCAGTAAGGCATTTGTTTTGTAAGTGAGACAATTCTAGTCAATGATGCATTTTGTGTTGGTGAGACAACACAACTAGTGAGGCATTTGTAAAAGGTTACTTGACATAAGTCAGTGAGACAATTCAAGTGGTTTTTTTAACATGAAGGGTTTACAAAAACTGTGTCAAATTATTTTGTGTGTTTCTCTTATATTATTATGTCTTCTTGCTTCTTTTATGCTTCAAATTTTATAAAGAGTAATTAATTTTAAGAGATTGTAAAGTTTAAATTTTTTTATATCACTGATTCACCCTCCTCTAAGTGATACCATACTTCAACATTCCAATACAATTTATGATTCTACTTATAAATTACATCTTTCAGTATACTTGTATACTTTTAGAGTTTGGAGTTGGACAGTGTTGTCTGTCGGTACCTGTTGAATGCTATGCTTACAATAATTTTCCAGGTGTTTTTGATATTTGGACTTTCTTGTAGTTCATCAGGAGTTTTTTGGTAATATGATCATATTTTATTCTGAATAGGTTTTATCAATTCTCATCTATCGGTTGGTTCAAAAGTTTTGTTGAACCAAACATGGTCCTAGTACCTTTTCAGTGATAGTAATATGTAGTATGTACATCTTAAAGGGTGACCTATATTTAGGTCATATGATAATGTGTTCTTATGTATGACCTAGATTTAAGATTGGTGGTAATGTGTTGAATAAAATTATAATATCTTTTGTATTGTGGCTGACAAACTCTTTTTTGGTGTGTCCAACATATGTATGATCAAATACTTGTATAAATAAATAAAACCTTTTTATATATGATGTGTGTGTGTGTGATGACATGTAACTGATTGAATGCTTGAAGATGATAAGTTAATCACCAAAATGCAGAAGGATAATGCAAGACATTAAATCAGTTAATGAATTCTATTGTCATTGATGTCAACTTGATATAATCTAATCCGTTATAAGAAAAAGTGTCAAAGACTTTATAGAATCATAGAGAGAAAGATTATGCTTTCAGTAATGCATAAAAGAGAAGCATTCACAATGTGACTTCAAACATCGACGACTAGTGGAACCCGATGGACAAAGATCACCGAAAGTCAAGTCACAATGATGTCCGAGAAAAACCACCAACGAGCATTACCGACGAGCATAATAACAAGCATAAGCGATGGCCAGAATCATAGTGTAAACTAAGGGAGAAGCCCGAGGAGAACTGGAGTGTTGACCGAAGCTATCAAAGAGTTAAAATACCAAAATTAAATTAAGTTTAGAAATGACAAAATATCTAGCTGGTAGAGCTAAATATGGACTTAACTGGTATTTATCTTTGTTTTCATCTACAAGATAAAGCCAGAGATAAGTAAAGGATTTAAAGTTGTTTTGTCCAGTTGGGAAGAAGACCTCTACGACATAAAACAAGATTTTTGCTTTAAATCTAATTGGCTAAGATTGTGGATCATGCCAAGATCAAGAAAATCAA
Source organism: Thuja plicata (assembly GCA_018584345.1). NCBI lineage: Eukaryota > Viridiplantae > Streptophyta > Pinopsida > Cupressales > Cupressaceae > Thuja > Thuja plicata. Next base: position 1,844,949 of record MU226946.1, read on the forward strand.
GAACCTAACAATGGTGATGTCATGTCTATAAAAGAGACAACTTAATTCATTATGAATTGAGTGGGTGAATGAATGAAAAAGAGGATGCTAACGAGAAAATGATGAAGAGAAACTTCATACAGTCCTGATCAATCAAGCTAAGGAAAGAGCTAAAGTTTTCTACAGACACCAAGCAACAGAGCACAACATCACTGAGAAGAAAAAAGTGAAGCAAAGGTATTAAAAGAGATATATTGATCAGATTAGTTTTAGGAGCTTACAATAGATCTGAAAATATGCAAGTATAAGTTGTATATGTGAGAAAATCATACTGTTTCAGTTTAGCCATTGATTTAGAAAGTCTCTTAACTGAGAAGGATTTAAAGATCCTTCCTATATTGAGATACATCCCAAGGAGTATCAAAAATTTTGATCATGAAGATAGCATGAGATGCCAAATACCTATTGATAGGCCAAGTGAGTGTTTGATCAAGGAAGGTAGCATAGAGATGCCCGATATCAAGTGACAGACTAAAATTTTAAATCCTCTAACAAGGTCACACCTAACAGTGTGTTTTTAACCTTTAACAAGATTGGCTCTTCATCGAGCTCACTTTAGAAGAGTGAATTTTGGGTTACCGGTCCATAGTGGTTTTTCCCTTAACAAGGTTTCTACATTAAAAATCCATGTGTCAATGTGTTTATGAGTCATTACTTTACTATTTTGCATTACACATAGCTTAACTGGATTGATTGGTATACTCTAGATAATTTACTATCTTTCAAAAAATTAGTTCAGACTTCTATTCGGTAAACATACAGTATAAGGTTTAACAAAGCATTCTGAGCAGTAGTAATTTGATAATTATATTTTAAGGCATTCATCTTGTAGGACTGAAGATAAATAGAGGCTTAATATTGTGGTACTAATTTTTTGGGTTGATTATTGGAATATTTTTGAGGCCACTGATTCACCCCCCTCTCAGTTATTACTAACAATTGGTATCAGAGCTTGTGTGCTTAGGAAGGGAGTTTAATAGCTCAAGTAAAAGATCACAAGATCAATAGATGAGATGTGCCCAAGTTGAATAAAGACAACTTTGCATCATGGCAATGTAGAATAAGAATCCACCTATCAGGTATTGGAAATGATGTTACTCATTACCTTGATACTGAATATGTGTTGCCTACAAGACCTCACACTCTTGAGTAATTAAGAGTAAAACATGAGCATAATTGCATGATGATAGAACTTTCATCATCACTCTCCGATGCTGAGTTTGAATATGTCAAAACCTGCACCTCTGCAAAGAAAATATGGGATAAGTCATAGCTAGTACATGGAGGAGATGTTAATGTACTAAGGGCAAAGGCAAAAAGCCTAAGAGGGAGGTTTGATGACCTAAGGATGAAAGAAGGAGAAAATATCACTCAGTATAGCTACAGAATCAAGGAGGTAGTCAATTCTATCCAAGGAGTTGGAGGTGTACTTGAAGAGGAGACAGTGGTAAGTAAAATCTTAAGAGCCTTACTGCCTGTATATGCTATTAGAGTTTCTGCTATTCAAGAAATGAGAGCAGTTGCAAACAATATCGTTACTCTGGATAGTCTGATTGGTAGACTAATTTCATTTGAGATGAATAACTTTGATAATAGTGTCTTACCATCTATATAATATGAATTCAAATCTTCTTTAAAGATAAGTAACTCAAGTCATAGAATGTTAGAATGAATTTAGAATAACCAAGAGGGGGGGTGAATCAGTTATCCTCAGGTCTAGATGTACCAATTGAAACTTTATAGCACTTTAAACAACTCAGATCTGCTCGACAGCAATAGCATAAGTCAACAACATAAATATGCAGTTTACTATTCAAATGTAATCAACTTGTAGAAACTTAACAGTAAAATAGAACATAAACATTCACACAATTTGACACCCATATTTAACGTGGAAACCCAAATTGTGCAAAAACCACCAGTAACATGCTACCAAGTTTTCACTCTTCTGAAGTGAGCTCTGCTAGGAGCCAACCCTATTAAAGGATACAAAACACATTGCTAAATGTGACCTAGTTAAAGGATTTAATCACCCTGTCAGGAGTGGCCTTGTTAGAGGTCTTAGAACATTCCACCTGAACGTCACCTTGCTCAAAGGATTTATAAAATCACTGTTAGGTCAACCTGGTTAAAGGATTTTAACTGATACAATGGTTAGAAAGTAATTAGCAGGTGTGATCTGATACATACAACTTACTTTACAAATCTAGATCCAATTAAGCTCTTATGCTAATTCACTGAGTGGCCTCTATTCTCATGTCAATCTTCAGATCTGCTTGGAAATCCGTCAAGCAATCACTTTCACAACTCTCTGCTTCTTTGTTCAACTTTCTTTGCTAGATCATGCCAATCAGTCAATTAACCATGAAATTCTCTTGCATACACTTTTCACATACTTCTCACAACTTGAAAAACCCCTCGAGGTTATCTTATACCTCTTCATCTAGGTAAATAAATCTTTGCCACTTAATCAAGATCGTAGATCTTAGGTTAGGTCAGATCCAATAGATCTTTCCATCATTTACATTTAATTTACTTCTCCAAAGTAATCATTAATTAAATCTTGGATCCGTGCGTTAATTACTGTTACCCGTGCATTTAAATAGTGTGGACCAATCATGCTTATCCTTAATTAACTTTACATATCTCAATAAATTCAATTATGTCAGTCAGAGATCTCTAATCTCAACAATCACCAAAATACTGCTCCTCAGCCAAAACTGTGTTCTTCCACTCGGTCATCACTATTTTCCTCTACAATTCACTGGTGCTCGGTTGACACTAAGAAATTATACTTGACATACACTGGTGCTCAGTCGACACAAACTTCACTCAGCATATATTGTTCCTAGTAAACTGACATCTTGACTTAGTGTAATGGATAAACAACACATTACTTTGCCAATGTGCCAACTGATCAAGTACCCTTGTAATGTCTCATAACTCAACCATTTCACTCGGTCTTCTTGTTATCCTTGCCTTCAAATCTTCCTCAATAATCAATAGATATGGTACTCAAATAGATAGCAATAGTCTCAACAGTTAATGTTTGACATCAATGACAAAACAACAATTGTTTACATTGTAGCTTTCCAACAATAGACATGCTATTAGAAATGATAGTGATAGTGATAATGAGGATCAAGGAATTGATGAGATTGAAGCACTAATGGCCAGAAGATTGTAGAGAGGAAAAGGTAGATACAATGGTAAATTACCACTTGTATGTTTCAATTGTAAAGAGGTTGGACACTTTGCTGCAAGATGTCAAAACAAAAGAAAATATGATAGAGGAAATGACAGATCATATGAGAAGAAGTTTGATAGAGGTGATAACAGAGATTATAGAAGCACAATTCAATCTAAAAAAAGAGATACCGAGACTACAAGGATAAAGGGAAGAAAGCTTGTTACCTAGCTGAGAACAGAGCTGATGGCACTGATACCGAATTAGAAGAAGACATTGAGATGGTATTTGTAGCCATGAAGGATGATTCAGACGATGCATAAGAAAGGTATGTAGAAACTGCACTCATATCTAAAGTTAGTAAGAATGATGTCTGGATCATAGATAGTGGCTACACTCACCATATGGCTGGTGATAAACAAAATTTTGAGACTTTTGAATACTATAATGGTGGTTCAGTAAGAATGGGAAATGATACACCTTATCCAGTTGAAGGTAAAGGAACTATAATGTTGAATAACCTGATCAAATGTGAAAATGCTTACTAGGTAAAAGGACTAAATTATAATATGTTAAGTGTTTCACAGCTGAATAACATAGGTCACCGAGTGACATTTGAAAATAATAAGGCAAAGATCTTTAATGAATTAGGAAGGTTGATTGGGAATGGTGAGTAGATAAAAGGTAACCTTTTCTATCTTGATGGCACTAACACCACTTGTTTAATGGCTAGAAACAATGACATATGGTTGTGGCACAAAGGATTGTGTCATGTAAATTTTGACAACATGATAAAGATAAGAAAAAAAATGAATGTCAAAGGCTTACCAAGCATGACTAAGCCCAAGCATATCATGTGCAAAAATTGTCAAAAAGGTAAGATGAAAAAGTCTAGTTTCAAGAGTAAAACCCATACATCTAATGCAATTGTAGAATTAGTCCATACAGATCTATGTGGACCCATGAGGACAAATAGTTACTATGGAGGTAGGTATTTATTCTCTTTGTTGATGATTATTCTAGAATGATGATAGTTATGTTCTTAAAAGACAAATCAGAAGCATTTAAGAAGTTTAAATGGTATAAGGCTATGGTAGAAAAATAAAGTGAAAATAAATTAAAATGCTTAAGGTCAGATAGAGCAGGGGAATTTACTTCATATGAATTCACTAACTATTGCAATGAGCATGGAATTAAAAGACATGTTTCTACACCGATAACACCACAACAAAATGGAATTGCTGAAAGGAGAAACAGATCAATTGTTGAGTGTGCAAGAACATTGATGATTGAGAAAAGCATCACTCAAACTTTTTGGAGGGAAGCTATCAGTACCGCTGTCTACACATTAAATAGAGTAAAATTGAAGGACACAAAGAAGACACCCTATGAGCTTTGGTATGGTCCTACACCCAATGTAAGTTACTTCAGAATCTTTGGTAGTCAATGTTATATTTTGAAGGATAATAGAAATGGAAAACTTGACTCCAAAAGTGATGAAGGTATCTTTATAGGGTACTCAACCAAAAGAAAGGCTTATAAATGTCTTAACAAGTAATCTAACAAAATCATTGAAAGTGCAAATGTGAAAATAGATGAACTTGTAGAAAATAATGATAAGGAAAGAAGACAAGAACCAGAGGACTACAATAGGTTTGTTTATATAGAACCTGACACTCTACCTGAGAATAGTGTATCGCTCCTAAGAAACATAATATTGCACTCAAGCATCAAGCTGCAATTACCAAAAATCAGGAAAATCCTCAATATGATGTTCTGAACAATGGAGATCAGAACGAAGGTCAAGAAGATGAGCAGAATGATGAACAAAGGGATGAACCAAAAATTTCCAAGTATGTCATAAGACATCATCCAAAAAATCAAATCATAGGAGACAAGAAGGCTAGAACAAGAACAAGAAGTAAGTCATTGAACACTAGATGCTTACTTTGTGATTTTGAGCCTAAATCTGTTAACACTGCACTTGAGGATGAAGAATGGGTCAGTGCTATGAATGAAGAAATATAATAGATTGAGAAGAATAATACATGGACACCAGTACCAAGACTAGATGACAAGAATGTCATCGGTACCAAATGGATATTTAGAAACAAGCTGAATGAGAATGAAGAAGTCACTAGAAACAAAACAAGGTTAGTATGCAAGGGATATGCACAAGAAGAAGGTATTGATTATGGAGAAACCTTTGCACCTGTTGTTAGACTAGAAGGAGTTATAATCTTACTTTCTTATGCTATATTTAAGGGATTCAAGGTATACTAGATGGATGTCAAATCTGCATTCCTAAATGGAATACTAGAAGAAGAGGTATACATTGTAAAATCGGAAGGATTTGTTGATCCAGACAAGAGAAACATGGTATGTAGACTACATAAAGCCTTGTATGGATTAAAACAAACACCTAGAGCTTGGTATGAAAGACTTCACTCCTATCTCATTAGCAATCTATACTTAAAATAAGATACCAATGGTAATATTCTGATTGCTGAAATTTTTGTTGATGATATCATTTTTGGGGGAAATGAATTGTTATGCAAATATTTTGCTAATGAAATGAGCAAGGAATTTTAAATGTCTATGTTTGGGGAGATCAAATTCTTTCTTGGTCTACAGATTCTTCAACTAGATGCAGGCATATATATCACTCAGTCCAAATACATCAAGGAAGTGCTGAAGATATTCAAGATGGAAAATTCCAAACCAGTTGGAACACCTATGGCTACCAGATGTAAGCTGAAAAAAGAAGAAAAATCAAATGAGGTAAATGAGACCTTATATAGATCAATGATTGGAAAACTAATGTATGTTGTTCACACCAAACCAGATGTAACACATGCAGTTAGAATAGTTGCAAGATTCTCTGCTAATCCAAAAGAATCACATATGACTGTTGTCAAGAGAATTCTGAGATATCTGAAGAACACCAAGGACTATGGCTTATGGTATAAAAGAGAAGGAAAATTTGAGTTACAAGTCTATACAGATACTGATTGGGCTAGAAACATTGATGACCAAAAGAGCACAACTGGAGGAGCATTCTTCATGGGTGAAAAACTTGTCACATGGATCAATAAGAAGAAAGGATGCATCTCTTAGTCTACTGTAGTAGCAGAGTATGTAGCTGCTATTGCAAATTGCTTGGATCAAATTCTTGCCATAAGGTATGAATATGAAGATTCTTGAACCAGTAATTATCTACTATGATAACACCAGTGCAATCGACATTTCTAAGAATCCAGTCATCCATGCTAAGACTAAGCATATTTCTATCAAGTATCACTATCTAAGAGAACAAGTGAAAGAAAAGGAGGTGATACTAGAATATGTTCAATCAAAGGAAAAACTAGCTAATATATTCACCAAGCCATTATTGAAGCATATATTTGAGTACCTAAGATAGAGACTAGGGGTCCAACCCTTTTCTATTGGTTAATAAACTGACTAGGAGGTTGCATCAGCCTACACATAATCTGAAGATCATTCATTTTGAAGCAAGCACTGAGTTGAACAACAATAGATACAATTGTACACAACAAGGTACAAGTATGCACCAAATAATAGAGACATTGTGATGCAGGAGCATCCTGGGTGTAAGGGCAATCTTGCATCACCCAAAAATATTTCTGTTTGTTTTTCAATAAGGGCTATCTTGTGCAGAGCTGCTATCTATGGAAACTTGCTATGTTTAGTAAGTTGATCATACAATCTCAGAATGTTCTGATTTCACATGTGGAGGTTCATCTCTATCTTATCAGCCTACCAGTAAAGTTTCATGGCTAGATCAGGTCTAGTTTTGAAGATATTAAACATTTTCGGTATTGGCAGCAGGGTACAGAAACTTTGAACTCAGTTTTTAAGTCTTTAGAGGCCCTGAATGAGGTCAAAAACTTGGGTGAAGAGTGCTTGCATTGGTCAGGCCTATAGAGCACTTCATGGCCTTTCTATATTGGGGTCATAATAGTCAATTAGGTCAACTGGTGATGACTTATGGTCTTCGAAAGTTGGGTCACCTGAAATGGTAGAAAATAATTTTTCTTCAAAATTTTTGTTCGGGTTTCAAAAGTTATTTTGAGCCGACTATGATGTAATAAATTGTAAAATAAAATAATTCTAAGTTTGGTTGGCCCTATGAGCTAAATTTATGGAACCTTCTCGGGTGGTGGAAATTGCCTATATAAAGAAGGCCCGTAGTGTTGTCTAGGGTAGTTCTGGGTAGTTCTGGGTAATAATTCGAGGCTTTGTCCTACAGAATATTGTAAGGGGAATGCCCATGTGGCTTTGCATATTGTAATTCTGAAAGTTTGTAAATCCACATTTGTGGAGATAGTAAGAAGCCCATTTTCTGTTCTTGCAAATTGTTGTTACTTCTCTGTTTCTGTTATGTGTTTGTGGTATTAAGGGGAGCACCCTTCATCACATTGTATTGTTAATGGATAGGAAAATTCAAGGAATATATTACATAAAGGGATGGAACATGATATAGATAATTTTTGTTTGGAATTATTGTCACAGGGAGAGATTAGCTCATTATCATAAGGGAGAGATTAGCTCATTGAATCATAATGGAGAGATTATCTCATTGATCAGAAAAGATTATATCATGAAGTGAAGTTCCTAAGAATCAGAAGGAAGAGTTAATCAATATTCAAAGGGAGATAAATTGATTACATATGAAATATCCATCTAAGGGAGAGAAGTAAATAAGGGAGAGAGTTCATACAAAGAAAGAAATAGATTATCAAGAAGAGGAACAGTCAAGGAAGAGCACATATTAGAACAAGAGACATAAGATGCTACATCTACCCAGTGAAGGGATTGAAGATTGAAGACAACCATTCTGCAGGAAATAAATCTAAGCTATTTTGAGCTTATCGAAAGCCAGACATTTGTAATAGTTACATTAGAAAAGCTTGATGAAACTAAACTATTATATTTCATATTGTATTAGTAATAATATAATATGATAATGTAGTATGTTTCCATCAATGCCAAAGGGAGAGATTGATGACATGTAACTGATTGGATGTTTGAAGATGATAAGTTAATCACCAAAATGCAGAAGGATAATGCAAGACATTAAATCAGTTAATGAATTGTATTTTCATTGATGTCAACTTATATATTCTAATCGGTTATTAAAAAAGTGTCAAAGAATTTAGAGAATCATAGAGAGAAAGATTATGCTTTTAGTAATGCATAAAAGAAAAGCATTTACAATGTGACTTCAAACACCGATGACTAGTGGAACTTGATAGACATGGATCACCAAAAGTCAAGTCACAGTGATGCTCGAGCAAAAACACCAAAGAGCATTACTGACGAGAAGAATCACAAGCATAACCGATTGCCAGAATCATAGTGTAAATCGAAGGAGAAGCCCGAGGAGAATTGGAGTGTTGAACGAAGCTATCAAAGAATTAAAACACCAAAATTAATTTGAGTTCAGAAATGACAAAATATCTTGCTGGCAGAGCTAAATATGGACTTAACTGGCATTTATCTTTGTTTTCATTGACAAGATAAATCCAGAGATAAGTAAAGGATTTAAAGCTATTTTGTCTAGTTGGAAAGAAGATCTCTGCGAGATAAAACATGATTTTTTCTTTAAATCTGATTGGCTAAGATTGCGGATCACGCCAAGATCAAGAAAATCAAGAACCTAACAATGGTGATATCATGTCTATAAAAGAGACAACTTAATTCATTACTAATTGAGTGGGTGAATGAATGAAAAAGAGGATTCTAAAGAGATTCTGATGAAGAGAAACTTCATATAGTCCTGATCAATCAAGCTGAGGAAAGAGCTAAAGTTTTCTGCGGACACCGAGCAATAAAGCACAACATCACCGAGTAGAAAACAAGTAGAGAAAAGGTATTAAAAGAGATATATTGATCAAATTAGTTTTATGATCTTATAATAGATCTAAAAATCTGCAAGTATAAGTTGTACATGTGAATAGATCACACTATTTCAGTTTAACCATTGATTCAGAAAGTCTCTTAACCGAGTGGGATTTAAAGATCCTTCCTATATTGAGATACATCCCAAGGAGTATCAAAAAGTTTGATCACAAAGATAGCATGAGATGCAAGATACCTATTGACAGGCCAAGTGAGTGTTTGATCAAGGAAGGTAGCATAGAGATAACTGATATCAAGTGACAGACTAAACCTTTAAATCCTCTAACAAGATCACACCTAACAGTGTGTTTGTAACCTTTAACAAGGTTGTCTCTTCACCGAGCTCACTTCAAAAGAGTGAAAATTTTGGGTTACCGGTCCCAAGTGGGTTTTCCCTTAACAAGGTTTCCACATTAAAAATCCATGTGTCAATGCGTTTATGAGTCATTACTTTACTATTTTTCATTACACATAGCTTAACTAGATTGATCGGTATACTCTATATAATTTACTATCTTTCATTAAATTAACAGACTGGTATTCGGAAAACATATAGTATAAGGTTTAATAAAACATTTCGATAAGTAGTAATTTGATAATTGTATTTGAAGGTATTCATCTTATAGGACTGAAGATAACTAGAGGATTAATATTATGCTACTAAGTTTTTGGGTTGATTATTGGAATATTTTTGAGGCCACTAATTCACCCCCCTCTTAGTTATTACTAACAGTGTGTGTGTGTGTGTGTGTGTGTGTGTGTGATGAGGGGATAGATGTGAAGAACATGTGCAATATAAAGATACAGAACCAAAGGTGATATAGTGTGTCTATTTTGGTATATCAGGAAATGGTGTGAAAGAAGTTGAGTGAAATAGAAGAAGGCCTTATATAGCATGTTGCAAGATTTTGGTGTATTCTAGAAGAGGATTTGTATCAAATATTTTCTATTAATGATCTATGTGCTATCAGTTATGTTGACGAGACTTTGTGATTGGGTCTGCCAAAAGATGTAAGTTGTCACTGGGTACCGGGGTACCGGCCAACTTCTCCTATAAAGGTTGTCTGGGGAAATGAGATTCCCCGGGTCTCCAAGCACGTGAGAGTTGGGTCTCGACAGTGTGGGGGCTCAGTTGGGAAATGTGACTATTTTGTTTAAGGGGGATAGATGGTTATCTTAACTCATCTTCTTCAGGGGTTAAGTATGTGGGGTTTCCTACAAGCGCACATTCACTTAACAAATAAACTTCAAAAGATACTGCAGAGTTAGAAAGATTTAATCTACCTATAGGTATACTAAACATTCAAAAAATTGACATTGTTGTAACACACTACACTAAATACTGAAGAAATATAGAACCATCACCTCATATTTAATCAATAGCGGAGGAAAAGGATGTCATTAATCTACTTAAAGTATTAGAGAAAAGGACATAAAGAACACAAAGCATAAAATACCATTAACCCAGAGATAAGAACGCTAACAACTTCCTTGATAGAACTCTTCCTTCTTCATTAACATATCTTCTAGCAAGAACTAGTGCATATTACAGTGGTGGATCCAAGGGAGCATCTAACTACTGAAAGCATAGAAACTATGGAGCATTGAGGTCTGCAACTAACAACCAAGAAAAACCAAATTTCTATTAGCTATGGACTGCAAAATCATCAATTTTTTCGACCCCTGGAATGAGGTCAGACTTATTATTTATACACAAGATTTGACCTAAAACTTAACCTAACTTATTTTACACTTTACAATATAATACTATTTTTGGTGGTCAGTACTACCTGTGCCACGCTACAAAAAGACCTCGAGACGGTAAAGGTTTGACATGTCAGAATAATAAGACAAGAAAAGAGGAGTGGAAGAATCGACCTTGAGAAGAGAGCCAGGAGGAGAAAGAGAAAATCTGATCCCCCGAGGATCAAGGCTACATGCATCATAAATGGGAGGGCGGATCACTGTCCCTGATGCACCAGGTGTAATGTTGAAGCGGTGCCTTGGGAAGACCATCTGTCAGAAACCCTCTTGTCAAGTTGACGTGCCTTACTACGGTTACCTACCTTCTAATAACCTTTATTGACTACCTTGAGAGTGACTGGTCAGCCTTGGGAACTGAGATATGGGTCACTTAAAGAATACAAAAGTGTGAGATCTAGAATTCTGGGATCTAGGAACTTACATTCTGAAAGAATGAATGAATACAACTGATACATGGTTGGCAAGATTCTCCAGACTCTGGAGAATTTTATTGTTCCTTTATGATTTTTCCCAAGCCTCAAACACTTGTCCTATGATTTCTTCCTCTACATCTCTGATGCTATCCCACTGACTATGGACAACCTCTAATGCTTCCTAAACATCTTTGGCCCCATTCTGAAATTCATCCATCATCTTAATGGAATCATGTGATCGGATCATTGTTTTGGATAATCTGACTGGTCAAAGTCTCTGGCAGGTAGATACAAGGACTCCATCCATTCATTGAGCTTGCTGAGGATGTATTCCTTTGGGGTACACATTCCAGTGGTGAAGTGATTGACTTGCGATACTCTAGCCATGAATGCTTGAAACAAACCAAAGGGGTATTAGGAAGCTATCACTTTCTCTTTCAAGGCCTTAACCAGTTCCTTGCATACCTCAATCTCGAGGACAAGTCTAGAGTATTTTGCCTGGAAGGAATCATATGATTCATCTCCCAAAATCCCCACCTCTGTGGTGACTTCTTCTCCTATGTTGCAGATTTTTTCCAGCCCGGCCTTCCATTTTTCATACTTTACTAAATCTCGCTCTCATATAAGAGTAGAGCCCTTTGCCTGGCTAAGAAGAATGTCAACCTGATAAAGGTGTGGGAGAGACACCGCAAGAAATTGTCTCATGGCAGCCATCTATAGCTTGTGCCTTTTTCTTCATGATACATAGAGAGTCCACATCACCCTGTACAAGCAAAAATATGGAGGAGGGGTTCCAGGGTGGACCTCAGCCAAAGGTTGTGTAAGTTTTTCCAAAAGTGCAAGGAGATTGGCATTTGTCTCTCTTTCCTCCTTTAGCTTCTGGCCTTGCTTGATGTATCTGGCCTCTATTTCTTTTGTGGCCTCTTTTAGCAAGTCTAATTCTCCTTGCTTGTCTCTTCTCCCTAATGCTACTTCTGTTATGTTATAGTCTTTGGGCCTTACAGCCGCCAAATCTGCATCTAGTGGGGGTGTTGTGATGGTCTCAACTATACTACCTGTTGGACCAGTCTGGAGAGTATGGATTGTCCGTGCTTTCTTGGGATTTTTAGCCTGTGCATTCCTTGCCATCATCTCAGCCAATGAGAGTGTAGCACCTGAGGTTACTATCGGGGCCTTTCTTTTCCTTGATTTGACTAGCCATTGGGGTAGCTGGGGTGGCTTCACCGTTAAGACCTATTCATTGGGATTCCTTTCAAAATCGGGTGGCACATTCCCAAAATGTACATTGTCTTTGAGCTCTTTCTCCCTCTTTGGTTCCTTTTCTTGTTCTCTGGAACCTTCAATATTTTTTGCCATGCTGGCGTCTTCCATTTTGCTACCCAGAACCTTTTCTCTAGTCTCAATATTACCTATATTTTTAGGGACCTCCTTGTCCCTCCCGACGTTAGCTGATTCTACATTTTCATTATTTGGGGCTTCTTGATCAATCTACTGCTATTCTTGGGCCTTATTAGACTCATTTTTTGGAATATTCTCCTCCACTGAAACATCCTCTGGAGGTGGGTAGGTTCTTTGGCCAAAATTTAACAAGGCAACCACCATTACTACCTCACCAAATGTCCTCTGGGGCACTTGATGACCTGGAGTAACCAAAGGCATTTGGAGCATGATGATCGAGGGTATGGTTGATCCCATGGGTCTGGGTTCCCTGACCATTAGTTTCTCATCTATGGGTTGCCTTGGTGTGTTCTTGGTCTCCTAGACTGGTATCTTCTCCTGCTTAGGCTCCTTTTGTACTTTTTCCTAGGCCTCTTGTTCTGTTGTATCCTTCCCTTTTGGGATTTCCTTTTCTACGGGGGCCTCTTCTTTATCCTGAGCTGCAATCTCCTCCACTACATGACCTATACCTTGTTGGAGGTCCATGTGTTCCTCCACTAAGAAAGTGTCATCAAAATCATCATGTAGGGGTGAGGAGTCCAAAATATATTCTATTTTGGGAGAGTCCAAACTGACATCCACGGGGGGCACATCCGGCATACTGGGATTGGCGGCTACACTTGGTGTAGGGGTCACCTTTTTCTTCTTCTTTCTTTTCATTAGGACCCTAGTATCCAGAATGCTGGTGGACTCCACCTTAGCGAAGGCCTGTCTACTCATCATTATAGGGAATGATGAGGATCCCGCTAGGCAAGCAGAAACCATTGGATTTACTTGGAGGCTAGAGGATATCTGTGTACTCAACTGCTGGCTAGATAATCTTGTCGACTCCATTTGTTGTTTCAGTTGTTCCATTAGGAGGGTAGGAAATTGGGGAGGCACCTTGGCTGGGGTTCCCTGTTTCTCTTTCCCTTTGCTTGTGCTTGGTTCAGTGGCTATGGAAGATGAAGAAGGTCCGGCACCGGCTGAAGAGGGAATGACCTTTTCAACTGTTGGTTTCTTTTGGGTGCTCTTGGGACATGCCCAGGCACAATATTGGTGACTTGCTTCTAAAATGGGGTGATATACCACTTCAATTATTAGGTTCTTATGGGTGGCCTAGTCCACCAGAGGGAGATCTAATTTGTCTAGCCCTTTCCCCTTATATGATGGGTCCTCTAGCGGCCCATCATCTCCCAAACCCTTCAAAAAATTCTGGAGGTCAAAACTGTCTTGGCAGTCGGGCCAAAAATCTTTAATGTCTTCTTTGTGGGGCATGGATGCCCAGGGGAGTGTTGCGGTGATCTTGCTGAGAGGATTGTAGTTCTTCTGGGTGTGGTGGAATTCCACTAGCCCCAGGTTCTTCAATTCACTGTCTGCCTCTTGGGCTGCGGTGAGGTTGCATGTATAATTCCTGCATGAGAATGGGAATGGGACATTGATGACCTTCTTCAATGTAAAGAAGGTGTGCAGATCCATCATCTTCTAACAAAATTCTAAAAGAATAATTCTATCTCTGCAATACCGGGGAAGAAGATGGAGCTTCCTGTTGTAGCCTGTCACCCGAATATAGGTGTGATGTTGGAATTGAATAAAATGGTGGCCATACGTGCTAAACATAATCATTGCAACTTGTGATAGTTGGTATCCTGAATCCCGAGTAAGTGTTAGAATGTTGTGGTAAATGAAAGCATTGTTTACCAGGAAGAAATTTGAGAAACTGAGTTCCCATTGCACTTGGGGATAGTGATCCCAAGGTGTCATTTGGCCTAGCCCATTTCCAAGCTCCCCAACTATTCCCAAACCTAGAAAAGCTAGTCTTTGTTGTTCTAGTTCCCATTGCACGTATGATATCATATAGAACTTGGAACTCTAGACAACGCTCTTCAGCTGCTTGTCCACATGATTGGATATGAGGGTCCCCCAGTTGAAAGTATGACTATGAGTGGTGATGTAGTATAGAAATTAGTACATCCATGCCAAGAAATCCCAGGCATGGGGCAATCCAAAGATCCTACATAAAAATACAATGCCCACCTGAATGGGCTCTTTGAACTCCCCGTGGGGAATTTCCAACTTCATCCTCCTGCAATCCCTCTTTGGAATTTTTAGCTAGTGGCTATTGATATGTTGCTGAGAAATAAGTTCAGCTACCTCAAAATTCTATAATGTCTGGAGTCGATTTTGGACAATGGATCCATTAAACTGTGGGATCCTTAGCCTCGAGGAAAAATTTGTTGCGTCTAGGGTGACGATTATTGTTGGTTACTGTAGTGGCTGGGGATTTGGAAGTAAGATGGTCCAAGTTGGTGCATTGTACAATGTTGCTAGTTGGAGTATTAACTTTGGTGATTGCATTGAACAAGGAAATTTTTTTGCCTTGATGATGCCGGAGGTGGCGATCTGAGTGGCTAGATTATCTCGGGTGGCCTTCAACCTGTAAATGGCTTGAATCAATCCTTGCATTTCCACCCAAGGTCTGGGCCTTGTGTCCATTACTTCCTGAACTCTGGACTCTATTTTTGACCCCACAAGGGCACCCTCCTCTGGATATTTGGAGGTCAAGGGTAGTTTTTCCAACAACCTTTTACACTTAGTTTTGGTGGCCACTCAGGTGGAATTTGTAGGAAACTTTGGGCTGGAAGGAGGGGTGATCACTTCAGACATCTTCGACCAACTTATCCACAACCTGCAGGACCAAAGAATCATTAGGACGTGATATATATAAAGAATATTAGAACTCTAAGGAAATCATCACCACCCTGCACCTATTCAACAAGTGTTAATATACATCAAAAATTCCCAGAATACTTGTAATAGACGTGAATAGGACTCTATGGGGGAATCAAACCAAATGAAAAGGGGAAACACAGGATAAGGAATTGCTTGAGACCTAGAACCCAAATAATCTAGCCATTTTCGTGCTGATGTGACCAGTAAGAAATGGTATTTGGTTGACGTGGGTTGGCACATGGTCAGGTGGCAGGTGACATAAAGGTATTAATGGTGATAAGCAGGCTAACACGGGGTAAAATAAATGCCAGATGGGACACGGTTTGAATCCTCACTTGTGGAAAATTAATCCTGCCATTAAGGTGATGAGACGAAGGAGAGAGAAAGCCACCATGGCTTGAACCAGCAAGGTGCCGAGTTCAAACCGTGGTGACTCCGTCTCGATGAGCTTGGTCTCATGGGTGAAAATGCATGATAGAGCGTGAGGAACTTGCAAACTCAGAAGGATATACATGATATAAAAATACATAAAATATAGAGGGCCGAGGGCTGAAACATATATACACAAGATATACAACATTTACAAGATTTTACAAATTTAAATAAACATTTACATATATACATGAACTAACCCACAACAATATACATTATAAACATTAATCTACAACCACGCAGAGGGTGGACAACCCTCTCACAAAGCCAACCCACCAATGAGAGGTGAACCAAAAACAAAACATGAAATGGAAAACCAGCAGAACAAATGAAGACCAAAGAACAAAAGGGAACAACAAGAAAAATATGGAAACAATGAGAAACCAGAAAACCTACCTAAAATCTGAAGAAGATTAGGGAAAGAGCACACCAAGAGCACTCTTGTAACAAGTTCTTCCTTCAAATGACCATGAACAGGTACCTCAGATCAGTTGGCAACAACCCACTAAGCACAGAGTAATCACAATTTAGTCACCTAAGAATCGCTCTGAATGCACAAGTGTTTTAGTCACGGTAACTGTAAAAGTGGCATGTAATTTGTATTTATACCCAAGGTAAAAGCAAGTTACCTCTTTTCCCGTAAACTTCAGGATAGGAAAACCTCCGGACCCCAGGCTCGGGGATTCTATGCGACCATACCTTCTCACGAAGAGAAGACATCATGGCGGAGAATCCCAGAGTCTAGAATCCGGCTCTAGAAAGAACAAAAAGCTCTGGGACTGGACCCTAGAGATACGAAAGACAAAAGAAGAAAGAAAACAAACCTCACAGGAGGGAAAAACCCAGAGAAGAAAGCAAAGAAAAAAAAAGACAAAGAAAATAGGGCAAGAGCCAAAAGAGAAAAGAGGGGGACCCAAAATTTTGCACACAAAATCTAGGGAAGGTTATGCAGGGCATAACAAATGGAAACTATTAGGGATAAATGCATTAGCACATTTGAGAACCACAAAATCTCTGGTTAGCAAAACTAGAATCAATCATTACTTGGAGCATCTTGTTTGCAAGGTGCGAAGCGTCTGAGAAAATATGGCCCATACATGATTCAATCTTTGGTCTTTTGTTAGTTGTGAAGTGTGTGCTTTGAAAGAAAATCAAACCGATGACCTATGGGAGAAGTAGAGAAGAGGCACTAGACATATCAATCCTAAGTCATCAAATTTTCTCATTTTTCTCAGATACCAGAGTTTCTATCCCATCTTTTCTTTCCTTATCATTTTATTCTTTTCTGGATGGGAAGGTGGTACTTCTTTCACCATTAAGCTTAAGCTTAGCTAAATTTAACGGTGGTAGTTCTTTCACCCCTCCATCCATCTCAATTTTCTACATAGGGAAGAAAAAATCCAGACCAAGGAAGAATTTTAAAAGTTCAAACTTAGGCCAACAAATTAGTGCGATTGATCTACTCTTAGTGTGTCTAATTACTTGTTCCTTTTGATTTTGAATAACTGATTTCCAGACTTCCAAGGATGAATCCAATGAAGATCACCCATAGATTGTTACCAAACTTATAAAATAACTCTGGAGACCGAACCAATTTCACCATGCTAACAATAGATTCTGAGTTCACCACAAATGCCAAAGGTACCATCTTGGAGACTAGATGTTATGCGAAGCATACTAGCCTATGAAAGGGGGATCAAAACACAAGAAACCTGGAGAAAAGAAAGAATAAAGTTGAAAGAAAAACAAAAATAAAAGGGGCGGTCCTGGAGGACAACCAACAAAACTATTTACAAGACAAGGCACCCCCAAATGGAGCATCGAGAAGGAAATATTTACAAGCAAGGAGATTTACATATAGTGCAATTATGGACAAACTTGCCTCATTCAAAATATTTCTTGAGAAACTATCCATTGACGGGCAATAGAACAACTTCTTCGGTCATGGTACTGAGGTGATAGGTATTTGCCCCATAGATCTCTGAGATCAAATATGGTCCAAGCTAGAGCTGTTGGAATTTGGTGTGTTTTCCTTTCTTTTCCCAGGCGTTATCCCACAAGAGGACCAGGTCTGAAATTTGAAAGGCTTTGTACTGGGCTCTTTGGTCAAACCATCATTTCACAATTGCTTGGTGACATGCAAATTTTTCAAGGGCTGTGTCTCTTTGTTTCTCCATCCGCACTAGATTTAGGAGTTGAACCTCCACAATATTGTCCCGGTTGCTGAATTCCTGCATGAATTGTAAAATTGGGATTTGTAAGTTAATGGGGAACACTGGGTTTTGGACGTAAACCAGATGGAATGGGGATGTCCCCAGGGTAGCCTTAAGTGAAATACGATCTGCCTAGAGGGTGAATCTCAGCTTTTGGTGCCAGTCTCGAGGATTCTGTTACAATAGGTGTTTGATCACCTCAAGCAAGTTATTGTTGGTTGATTCAATAATGCCATTCCCCTGGGGGTAATAGTTGCTAGAGAACTTCAGAGTGATCTTCTTGTCATAGCTGCATTTGAGTAATTGTGCCGAAGAAAATGCCAGACCATTGTCACATACTATAACAAAGGGCATTCCAAATCTTGTGATGATGTTTTCTTACTGGAATTTTATGACTACATCTGCCATGTTGTTTTTACAAGGTATTGCTTCAGACCACCGAGTGTAGTAATCAGTAGCGGTTAGGATGTACCGGTGGTTGGAAGATGATTTGGGGTTGATTTCCTTGATAAAGTTGAATGCCCATTAGGAAAAGTGTCTAGCTTTGAAAACTGGCTACAAAGGCATGGCCGGGTCCTGCTTATGATGTGTTGTGGTTTGACAAGTATGGAACTTCCTGACGTGAGTGTAGATATCTTTAAAGAAATAGGGCCAATAGTATTCGGCCATGAGAATCTGATGGGCGGTGGCATCAACTGAGCCATGCCCGGTTCCAAACTGCCCATAAAATTCTTTGATTATCTTTGCAGCTTGAATCCTATCAATGCATTAGAGGTACACTCCTTCATAGTTCTTACGAAAAAGCATGGCATTTTTGATCATGAAGTGTGCACTTTTCAACTGTAGGGTGTAGCGTTTGTTTGGAGGAAATCCCTCTAGACATCTGTTATTTAACAATAAGTACACTAGGTCTATGTACCATGGGTCTCAAGTGATGGACTCCATGGTATATGTCTGAAATTCAATGTGGGGAGTCTCTTTTGCCATCGCTCTACATAGTCCTTGGCCTCAGATTATCTTCATGGGTTGCATTTCTAAATCATATTCCTGGAGGGAGCTCATGAAAGCTATTGGTTGTTCTTCCCCTTCAACCTTTTGGTCAATACTACTACGATAGAATGTGGCAAAGCAAAGGAATAAATGTATAAAGGGAGGGAGTAATCCAGACTAGCTAAAACTGGTGCCTCTGTTATTGTCTATTTAATTTGGGCAAACACCTACTTTGTTTCAGGACTCCACTCAATTTTGGTATCTTTCTTCATCATTTCATTGAGTGGCTTTATGATCTCGGCATATCCAGTGATGAACCACTCGACAAAGTTTATCTTTCCAAAGAAAGACCTCATTTCTTTGTTGCTACCAAGAATTTGTAGGTTTAGCAGTGCTTCAACTCTCTCAGGGTCAATGGATATACCCTTCTCAAAGACAATATGCTCGAGCAACTTCCCTTCAGTGACCCTGAATATGAATTTCTTAGGGTTGAGGGATATTCCATACCAGCAACATCTCTCACAAATTTGGGTGAGGTGGGTGGGATCATCACTCCTGTCCTGGGGAAAGATAGTCAAATCATCCATGTAGATTATTATACACCAGTTCACAAGGCCCTTGAA
This sequence comes from Thuja plicata, assembly GCA_018584345.1. NCBI lineage: Eukaryota > Viridiplantae > Streptophyta > Pinopsida > Cupressales > Cupressaceae > Thuja > Thuja plicata. The sequence goes on from MU226946.1 coordinate 1,864,681, forward strand.
TGTAATGTCCATGGCCTTTTGAAATGTAGCCCCTACGTTAATCAAGCCAAAGGGCATTCTCCAGTAGGAAAACGTTCCCCACTTAGTGGTAAATGCCATTTTCTCTCTGTCTTCAAATTTAACCATGACTTGGTTATACCTGGAGTAGCCATCCAGAAAGACATCATTTGTGATCCATTCATGATTTGTAATACCTCATCCAACAAGGGGAGAGGATGATTGTCTTTCTTGGAGGCCTTGTTCAAATTTTAGAAATCCATGTAGAGGCAGAACTCGCCACTTTTCTTCCTCATGGGGACGAGGTTGGCAACCAACGTAGTGTACCAGATTGGAAGGATTATCTAGGCTGAAAATAGTTTTTGGACCTCCTGATAAATTAGAGGCTCGATCAGTGGGTTGACCGATCATTGCTTTTTCCAAAAAGGCTTAGCATCAGGTTTGAGTGGGATAGTATGAGTCATAATAGATGTATCATAGGTTTTCAAGTCCTCATACCCCCACATGATTACATCTATATATTCTCAGAGAACCACGAGAATATTCTCCTTCTTCTTAGGGGAGCAGGATGTGCCAATGTGTATCATTTTCTCTTCATTGGGATGGCCGATGTTTACTTTCTCCAATTTTCCTCCCTTAGAAGAGGATGATATCTTTTCCCAAACCTGAGGGTCCAAGTCAAAGATTCATTCAAGTGTGACCATCCCCTTTGGAATGGTGTTGGTTGGTAGGTCCATGATCCCATCATCTTCGTCACCCTATCCAGTATCATCATGATCTATCTCTTCCACTATCTGGTCCTCAAAGATACCAACATTGTCCATGAAGGCCAGGATATGTTGATCATCCTCAAAGACCTGAAAATGGGTGACATTATCTAGAATGGATGGGGTAGGGATCATCTCAACATAAAATCTCTGGAGTCGCGAGCCAGCCATTGGCTCAAGTGTGCTAGCAGAAATGACATGGGCATCTGGGACATAATTCTATCTGTAGGGAATAAGATCAATGCCAAAGGCATCAAAATCTTCAATAAGGCCCCATGCACAATTGTGGTATGAAGCCAACCTCTTATCGTGATAGGTATATTGACTTCGGACTTGTTTAACAATAAACTCTAAATCACCCAGGGCCCAGAGGTGAGTGATTTCTTTCCTTAGTGCAAATAGGAGTCCAAGGACCAAATCTTCGTACTCTGTGATGTTATTCATGTATTTGAGCTAGAACCTATATGACGCGAGGAAGGATTTCCCTTATGGGTTGATTAGTTCCACTTTGGCCACACAACCCTATTTGGATTGGGACCCATCAAATTTAAGGGTCCATAAGTCATCGTTTGTTGTCTGGGGCCGGGAAGATGATGTGGTCTTTGGATTGTTTTTGGGAGGATTAGGAGGAGTTTTCTCTGGCGCTAATGGTACATGGGTGAGGTTTTCCTACAGAGATATTTTTGATTGGGAGCCCTAGACACATGATGCCAAAGAGACGTCATCAACATAAGTCCTGGGTTCTGAGGAATCAACTATGTGTTCTTTCTTCAAGAGGGCATTGATGTGTCGGGTGGCAGCAGCCAGACAAGGTTCAAAATCTAGCTCTGAATATTTCTAGTAATGCACCTGGCACCAAGTGCCAGACAAGAGTGTGGTGGGGGTCACTGCGACACCCTAAGAGTTAACCTTAGCCCTCAACTTTTCCTCTAGGTCTTGGGTTCTCTGCAGAACTATGGGATCCTCCCCGGGGGTGAAATCGAATGTTAAGATCTCAAGGGGTTGGTACACCCCAGGGGAAGTCTCATAGAATAGGACCTCATTCACCCTCCTAACTTTAGTGAGGGCCTGTCTCATCTGGGGCTCACTTTCAACCTAGATCTTGTTAGATTCTCCTTCCCAAGGGAGCCATAAGTGGGAGAAGTTGGTCGAGAAGTATCCGTTTAGGGACTTGGACCAATTGTGACTTAACAACATCCCATAAGTCTCAGGGATGTCCACCACTTGGATGTTGATTGTAATGGATATCTTGGGGTCCTGGATGAGTTGAATCCAGACATTCTTTAGTTCACTCACCATTTTCATAGCAGTTTTATCTAATTGGATTATTGCACCGTTAGACGGGGTGGGATAGAATCCAAACTTCTGGCATATAGATAAAGGCATGATGTTTCCCGAAGCCCCAAAATCTACTAGGCAGTTGTGTATATTCTTTCCTTGTATGTTCAAGCTTAGTAGGAAGGGAGGATCTTCAGTATTTCCTTGGAAGACAACCGCGTTGGTGTCCTCAAAAGAGATAGTCTTGGGTGGGTGACTGACGACCTTCAGGTTTCCCAAGAGCTTCAAAAGAGACTTCTTCTACTTAGGACAGTTAACTAGAACCTCCATCAAGGTCATGGATGTGGTGGTCTGTTCTAACACCTTTGTGATTTCAAACCTTCCTCCCAGGAATTGGTGGCTTCCCTCAACTGGGTCCTTTGCTTGGTTAGAGCTAGGGCCTTTCAAAGGGATAGACTGATCAGTCATGTTGTCCCAGGGAGGAGTATCTTTGGGAGGTGTGGTCATGTAAAATGGTCCCTTACTAGCCTGACTTTGGGTGTTGTAGGGAGTCCCTGGGTTGGTAAAGGCATTTTCCTCGAAGGCTGGAATAGATTCATCAAAGAACCCCTATAGTCCAGATTCTTCTTCATCTTCCTTGCCTATTCAAAAGAAGACGGTCTCATAGGTGAATGCTCAGTGAGTGGGCTCTTGTATAGGAGGCTCTAGGGGAGTAGGATTGAAAGCTTGTTGTCTGTCTAGCTGGGAAATCATGATGAATTTCTCCAGCGTGGCATAATTTACGTCATTATGAGAGCCTGTATCATGCAATCTTCACCAGTTGGTCATGGGCTTGAAATCTGTGATTGGCGTGAAATGGGAAGGTCCAGCGCCCCCTGATTGGTGTTTTTGTTTGGAGGGTGACCTTTGGTATTGGTGTTATTATTCCATTGCTTTTGGTTGGGTCAAGGCCTGTTGTTATAATTCCTTCCTCTGACATTGTTGTTTCGTTGGTTGAAGAAAATATTCCCTCTCTAGGGATTGGTGTTGTGGGGCGCAAAGGACTCCACCTTCAACTGAACCATGTCCATAGTCAATGTGGACAACATTCACTAGAGGGATTCAATCTCGACAGTCAACTGGGTATTTGTGTCACAGTGTGACGATTTTTGTTTTTGGTTTCCTGGGAAAGCGACAACATTCATCAAAGTTGAGGGCAACAATCCTCCAGCCGCAGACGACTGGAAGAAAGGCACTCTGGGTGGTTGTATCTATGGTTGCTACATTTTCTGTGGCTGGTTCTAGGGGAAGGATTCAGACCTGGTCTGGGTCTCAGATGGATATACATACCAGGCCTACTGGTCTATTAGCAGTGGTGGGGGATTCGTGGCCATCGCGGGGCCACCCATTTCCAAATTGGGGTTATATCCCCTGACATAAGAAGTTCCACTGGGTATCATGTTAAATGGCATGCTCTACCCAATCCTACCTAGGGATTTGTTAAGACCATGGGACAAATCCAAGGCTAGGTTGTAAACCTTCACCAAAGTATCCCGGTCACCGGGGGTGGTAGTTCTCCAAAAGGAGAGTGGCAACGAAGGGGTCCATCTCGTTAAGATAGGTTTAGATAGTTATATCTGTGGATGGGATGAAGGGATCCATTCACCACTTTAAGGAAAATTGGAATCAGTGGTTGAATGATACAAGGGGCTCATTTGGTTCCTTCCTGATAGAAATGAACTAGTTATGGGACCACGCTGGGTCCATAGGTACACGGAAGGCAACCAAGAAGGCATCCTCCATGTCCTGCCAACTGTTGATGAAGTTGGCAGGAAGGTTAAGGTACCAGTTCAAATAATTCTATCCTAGGGACAAAGGGAACCTCTGGGTCACAACATCTTGATGTTGGATCCGGTGTCAGTTCATGGCATATTTGCATGCTTGTAGATTCTCTTCTATGGTTCATGAGCCTAAGTGCTCATATCGGGGATAAATATTTTTTGGGTGCGAAGGTAAATCGTTTTCTGCACCCAAAAAATTTCCCATTGGGGACGTAGTATTTCCAAAATACGCAGCCATTGGGGGTATTGGATTTTGACTAGGCTGAGCGCTAATTCCTGAGATCGCTGGGGGACTTGGGTATTCTATGATGTGCTATATCCCTAGATAAGGGTGGTAGACTTGGCTTTCAGAATCCATTTCTTTTGAGCATGAGGCTCGAGTTCAACAAACCATCAGGGATTGGGAGTTGATCTAAGGACTCTTTCAAATCTTGCTCGTGAAAATGACCCAATTCTGTTGAAGGCTTGACTCCTAAAACTATGGCTTGGGGAACCCTCGGGCGGTGTAAAATCTAAATCCTCAGAAGGGGACGAGTTCATGCCCTCCTTCTAGCACCAATTTCTATTGACAGGACTTTGTGATCGGGTCCCCCAACAGATGTAAGTTGTCACTAGGTACCGGGGTACCAGCCAACTTTTCCTGTAAAGGTTGTCCAGGGAAATGAGATTCCCTAGGCCTCCAAGCATGTGAGAGTTGGGTCTCGATAGTGCAGGGGCTTAGTTGGGAAATATGACTATTTTGTTTGAGGGGGATAGTTGGTTATCTTAACTCATCTTCTCCAGGGGTTCAAGTATGTGGAGTTTCCTACAAGCACACATTTACTTAACAAATAAACTTCAAAAGATACTACAGAGTTAGAAAGATTTAATCTACCTATAGTTATACTAAACATTCAAAACATTGACAATGCTCTAACACACTACACTAAATATTGAAGAAATACAGAACCATCAGCTCATATTTAATCCATAGCAAAGGAAAAGGAGGTCGTTAATCTACTTAAAGTATTAGAGAAAAGGACATAAAGAACACAAAGCATAAAATACCGTTAACCCAAAGATCAAAATGCTAATAACTTCATTGATAGAACTCTTCCTTCTTCATTGACATATCTTCTAGCAAGCAATGGTGCATATTATAGTGGTGGCTCCCAGGGAGCATCTAACTACTCAAAGCTTAGAAACTATGGAGCATTGAGCTCTACAACTAAGAATTGAGAAAAACCAAATTTCTATTAGCTATGGACTGCAAAATCATCAATTTCACTGACCCCTAGAATGAGGTCAGACTTATTATTTATACACAAGATTTGACCTAAAACTTAACCTAACTTATTTTACACTTTACAATATAATACTCTTTCTGGTGGCTGGTACTACCTATGCTACACTACAAAAATACCTCAAGATGGGAAAGGTCTGACATGTCAGAAGAATAAGACAAGAAAAGAGGAGTGGAAGAATCAGCCTCGAGAAGAGAGCCAAGAGGAGAAAGAATAAATCTGATCCCCCAGGGATCGAGGCTACATTCCTCATAAATGGGAGGGTGGCTCACTATCCCCGATGCACTAGGTGTAACATTGAAGTGGCACCTTGGGAAGACCATCTGTCAGAAACCCTCTTGTCGAGCCGATGTGCCTTACTACAACTACCTACCTTCTGAAAACCTTTATTAACTGCCTTGAGAGTGACCAATCAGCCTTGGGAATCAAGACACAGGTCACTTAAAGAATACAAAAATGTGAGATCTAGAATTCTGGGATTTGGGAACTTACGTTCCAAAAGAATGAATGAATACAACTGATACATGGTTGGAGAGATTTTCCAGACTCCAGAGAACTTTATTGTTCCTTTATGATTTTTCCCAAGCCTCCAACACTTGGCCTATGCTTTCTTCATCTACATCTCTAATGCTGTCCCACCGACTGTGGACAACCTCCAATGCTTCCTGAACATCTTTGGCTCCATTCCTGAATTCATCCATCATCTTGATGGCATCATGTGATCGGATCATTATTTTGGATAATCTAGATAGCCTACCCTAGTCAAAATCTCTGGCAGGCAGATACAGGGACTCCATCCGTTCATTGAACTTGTTGAGGACATAGTCCTCTGGGGTACACATTTCAGTGGTGAAGGGATCAACTTGCGATACTCCATCCACGAATTCTTGAAACAAACCCAAGGGGTATTGGGTAGCTATCACTTTCTCTTTCAAGGCCTTAACTAGTTCGTTGCATACCTCAATCCTGAGGACAAGTTTGGAGTATTGGGCCTGGAGGTAATCATATGATTCATCTCCCAAAATCCCTATCTCCATGGAAAATTCTTCTCCTATGTTGCGGATTTCTTCTAGCCTAGCCTTCCATTTTTCATACTTTACTAAATCTCACTCCCATATAAGAGCGAAGCCCTTTGGCTAGCTGAGAAGAATGTCGACCCGATAAAGGTCTAGGAGGGACATCGCCAAAAATTGTCCAATGGTAGCCACTTGCTCGGTGGCCCACCCATCTATAGCCTGTGCCTTTTTCTTCATGATATGTAGAGAGTCCACATCACCTTGTTCAAGTGGCAATCTAGAGGAGGGGGTTCCAGGGTGGACCTCGGCCAAAGGCTGTGTAAGTTATGCCAAAAGCACGAGGAGATTGGCATTTGTCTCTTTCCTCCTTTAGCTTCTGGCCCTGCTTGACGTATCTAGCCTCTATTGCTTTTGTGGCCTCTTTTAGAAAGTCCAATTAGCCTTGCTTGTCTCTTCTCCCCAATGCTACTTCTATTATGTTATAGTCTTCGGGCTTTACGGTCACTGCATCTCCATCTAGTGGGGGTTTTGTGATGGTCACAACTGTGCTACCTGTTTGACCACTCTGAAGAGTATGGACTGTCTATATTTCTTGGGCTTTCTAGCCTCTACATTCATTTCCTTCATCTTGTCCAACAAGAGTGTAGTGCCTGAGGTTAGCGCTGGGGCGTTTCTTTTCCTTGATTCAACCAACCATTAGGGTAGCTGGGGTAGCTTCACCGTTAAGACATGTTCATTGGGATTCCTTTTGGAATTGGTTGGCACATTCTGAGAATGTACATTGTCTTTGGGCTCTTTCTCCCTCTCTGGTTCCTTTTCTTGTTCTCTGGAAGCTTCAATATTTTTTTCCATGATGGCGTCTTCCATTTTATTATTTGAAACCTTTTCTTTGATCTCAATATTATCTGTATTTTTAGGGACCTCCTTGTCCCTCACGCCTTTAGCTGATTCTGCATTTTCATTATCTGGGGCTTCTTGATCAATCTGCTATTGCTATTCTTGGGCCTTATTAGCCTCATCTGTTGGAATATTATCCTCAACCAGAACATCCTCTGGAGGTGGGTGAGGTCTCTGGCCAAAATTTAACAAGGCAGCCACCGTTACTACCTCACCAAATGTGCTTTGGGGCACTTGATCACCTGGAGTAACCAAAGGCGTTTGGAGCATGATGATCGAGGGTATGGTTGATCCCGTGAGTCTGGGTTCCCCAACCATTGGTTTCTCATCTATGGGTTTCCTTGGTGTGTTCTTGGTCTCCTAGACTGGTATCTTCTCCTTCTTAGGCTCCTTTTGTACTTCTTCCCATGCCTCTTGTTCTGATGTATCCTTCTCTTTTGGGATTTCCTTTTCTATGGGGGCCTCTTCTTTATCCTAAGTTGCAATCTCCTCCACTGCATGACCTATACCTTGTTGGAGGTCTATGAGTTCCTCCGCCAAGAAAGTGTCATAGAAATAATCATGCGGGGGTGAGGAGTCCAAAATATCTTCCAGTTTGGGAGAGTTCAAACTGACATCCATCGGGAGCACATCTGGCATACTAGGACTAGCGGCTATGATTGGTGTAGGGGTCACCTTTTTCTTCTTCTTTCTCATCAGTGGGACCTCGGTATCCATAATGCTGGTGGAATCCACTTCAGTGAAGGCCTATCTTCTCATCATTGCAGCCAACGATGAGGATCCCGCCAGGCGAGCACAAGCCATTGGAGTTACTTAGAGGCCAGAGGATATCTGTGTACTCAACTACTGGCTAGATAATCTTTCTGACTCCATTTTTTATTTCAGTTGTTCTAGTAGGAGGGTAGGAACTTGGGGAGGCACCTTGGCTAGGGTTTCCTCTTGCTCTTTCCCTTTGCTTGTGCTTGGTTCAATGGCTGTGAAAGTTGATGAAGGTTCGGCACTAGCTAGAGAGGGAATGACCTTTTTGATCGTTGGTTTCTTTTGGGTGCTCTTGGGACATGCCTGGGAAAAATATTGGTGACTTGCTTCTAAAATGGGGTGACATAACCCTTTAATTGTTAGGTCCTCAGGGGTGGCCTAGTCCACTGGAGGGAGATTTAATTTGTCCAACCCTTGCTCCTTATATGCTGGTTCCTCCAGTGACCCATCATCTCAGAAACCCTTCAAAAAATTCTGGAGGTCAAGCATTTTCATGAGCCCTGTGCTCATTCTTAAATGTTGTCAGGCTCGGAGGTCAAAACTATCTTGGCAGTCCACCCAAAAATCTTCAATGTCTGCTTCATGGGGCAGGGATGCCTAGGGGAGTGCTGCAGCGATCTTTCCAAGAGGATCTTAGTTCTTCCAGGCGTGGTGGAATTCCACCAGCCCCAGGTTCTTCAATTCACTATCTATCTCCCAGGCTATGTCGAGGCTGCATGTATAATTCCCACATGAGAATGGGAATGGGACATTGATCACCTTTTTCAATGTAAAGAAGGCATGCAGATCCATCATCTGCTAGCATAATTCTAAAATGATAATTTTATCTCCACAATACCGGGGAAGAAGATGGGGCTTCACATTGAAGCCTGTCACCCAAATGTAGGTGTGATGTTGGAATTGAATAAAATAGTGGCCATAAGTGCTGACCAGAGTCATTGCCGCTTGTGATAGTCGGTATCTGGAATCCTGAGTAAGTGTTAGAATGTTGTGGTAAATGAAAGCATTGTTTACCTGACAAAAATTTGAGAAAATGATTTCCCATTGTACTTGGGGATATTGATCCCATGGTGTCATTTGGCCTGGCCTGTTTCCAAGCTCCCCACCTGTTCCCAAACCTGGAAAAGCCAGTCTTATTTGTGCTAATGCCCATAGCATGTATGATGTCATATAGAACTTGGAACTCTGGACAATGCTCTTCAGCTTCTTGTCCACGTGATTGGATATGAGGGCCACCCAGTTGAAAGTCTGACTGTGAGTGGTGCTGCAGTACAAAAAGTAATACATCCATACCAAGAAATCCCAAGCATGGGGAAATCTAAAGATCCTGCATAAAAATACAATGCCTGCCTGAATGGGCTCTTTGAACTCCCCGCAGGGAATTTCAAACTTCATCCTCCTACAATCCCTCTTTGGGATTTTTAGCCAGTGGCTGTTGATATGTTGCCAGGAAATAATTTTAGCATCCTCAAACTCCTGTAATGTCTGGAGTTGATTCCGGAAAATGGATCCATTAAACTGAGGGATCCCTAGCCTCGAGGCAAAAGTTGCTACGTTGAGGGTGACGATTATTGATGGGTACTGTAGGGGCCAGGGATCCAGAAGTAAGATGGTCTGAGTTGGTGCATTTTAGAATGTTGCTAGTTGGAGTATTAACTCCTGTGTTTTCACCGAACAAGGATAGTTTTCTGCCTTGATGATGTCAGAGGCGGTGATCTAAGTGGCCAGATTATCTCCGGTG